>MU132231.1:104034-166976 GCA_015039395.1 Ceratobasidium sp. AG-I
CTGGCTGATTTGCCTGCGGTGATCTCCTAGAAGAACCTTCAACACCCCCGAATCCGCCACCTCTCGTGCATAGCAATGCCCAACTGGTTCTGGGGTTATTTCGTTTCGTACGAGGGGCTAGTTGATATATTCCTAGATGCAGGTGGCATACTCAATCCTACGGCGAAGATCTTAAAATCGCACGCGAGAATCCAAGCTCGGCGGTGCATCTTCAAGTACCTCATGCCAGGGCGCATACAGATTCTACTCACTTATCTGGACGGAGTCTGCGGCCTTACGTTTGTTGTTGGACCAGACGACGTTGAGCTAAAAGACCTTGACCAAAGTCTACTGCGCCGTTGTTGGGACATGTTTCTTGGGAACCCGGGTCGGTTTATATACACCGATGACCCGGACGTCTATACGCGTGAGATTAATGGAGTAGTGCACAGGCTAGATTACCTCGAAGACGTGGAGTACGCAATATTTATATACCTCCCAGCTCTCCTATTCCTTTTTGTGTTGCTGTAATGCTAAATTTGACCTGCGTAGGTGCGACGAAACTGCAGATTGGTACCACTTGGAACTATACTACGATCGACTTAGGGAAAAGGCTACCAAATCTAAGGGTGACGTCAAAACCGCCGAAGCTGGGACAACCATCTCTTAGCACTTGCAAATGTAATTCAACGTACTTATTTATATCACTTGGTGTAAGTAGACGTGATCCTTGAACATATCGGGGATGTGGTCATGGAGTAAAGCCAGACATATACAGCTCTTTGAGTGTGTCGATTCGTGGTAAAGCTGGGAATAAACAAGGAACTGGATCTCGAGCTCCCAAGGACATTGCCAAGAGCCTATCCTTGATCCCAAGTTGCCATAACCCAACTTGATATCACGTTTAAGTGTCATTCGTAGATAAGGATCTCAGCTCTCATAAAATACAGTAAGAGAGTTTTAGCGGGGTGGATAACAAATCCATATGAGCTGACTTAGCTAGCCTGCAATGCAGCCAACATCTGATTGTGGATTTCCGCCCTATCGCCGTTTACTTACCGAAGCTCATGGTCAGCGCAAGTATAGAATTCAGCAATAATCTTTTAGTGTAATTCTGGAGCATTTAGTACTGGAGCCGCTGCATATACTCATCTCCCTAGTAACAAAGATGGTTTAAACTTAGAAGGCCTAGCCTTTCGTACTTATCGCCCAAAGTGAAAGCCTCACTAGACCCGCAGTACATTGAAAGACTTTTCCACCCTGGTAAGTACCAAAAGACGCCTATCTTATTAGGCCTGAGGTGCCCATAAAAGATGTAGCTCATTTCTCTGACTAACGACTTGTGGTTTGTCGAGACGAGGTATACGTCTACAAGGAAATTGTAGGTGGTACTCTATATTCCATCTGTCGCGCTCACAAGCGTAATCAACTCTTACACTCTAGTCATGCTCTTCCTATCCCTGATGCCAGTCACCAACAAAGCTTCAAATTTATCAGTCAATAAATTGGTTGAAACGCCATAACAAGCGTATGTACACAAACATTTCAGGGAGAGCCCGGGTCGCAATGTTTTGCGTATATTGCACTATAATGACTGGTTCATTGTACTCAAGTATAGCGATGAGTTTGGTGGAGCAATACACTCGGAACCAGTGGTTCAAGCTCCACCAGATCCATTGTCAGTCAATTCATGGGCTGGGTACACCTCCCTACGATGCATTGGTGTTGGGTCTTGCATCGTGGTCATAGCAGTCCCAACATAAGACCAAACAGGCCGGCAGGTTGATTGGTCCACTATGGTCTCTTTAAGACTCCCTTCAGCAGCTCCAGGTTCATCGTCCCCCTACACATAGTAATAGCCAACTGGTTCTGGGGTTACTTCGTCTCGTACAAAGAACTAGTAAAAGTATTCTTAGACGCAGGCGGCATATTCACTCCTACAGCAAGGAGCCATGAAGAACACGCGAGACCCCAGGCTCGACGGTGTATCTTCAAGTATCTCATGCCCGGTCATATTCAAATCACCCTCAACTATCTAGACGGAGTGTGCGGCCTTACATTCATTGTCGGACCAGACGACATCAAGCTTGATGGTATCGACAAACGTCTGCGAAGTCGGTGTCGGGACATGTTTCTTCGAGATCCAGATCAGTACATGTACACCGACGACCCAGACGTTTATACGCTCGAGAAGGAGGGATTAGTCCACCAACTGGAATATCTCGATGATGTAGAGTGAGTTTTTTAACCCCCCCCCCCCGCCCTTGTCTTCTCATCTTTGTATCAGTACTGAAATTGATCCATATAGGTGCGACGAAACCGCAGATTGGTATTGTTTGGAGATATACCACGATCAACTTAGAAAGAAGGCTACCAAAGTGGGAGCTGAGTCGAATGCCCAGGCTAAAGCGGAAGCCGCCAGTGTTCTGCCAGCCGCCGCTTAACAGATGATGACGCTTCCTGATATTTGTATGCGCTGCTTGCTGTATTATGTACTCTCTCGGTTTGGATCAAATAAAATAGGCTATTATACGTATTTTAAGAATCAACATCGAAGTTTCACTGCTGCAACTCTATGCGCAAAGGAAGTTCAACTATGGTTTAACTCTCGAGACATGGCGAACCATTGCAGCAAGCCCCTAAGGAGCAGAGGATCCCTGAACTCGTCTGCTTCGGAGGGTTGATGGTACATGGTGTTTACTTTGGTCTGGCTCCCACGTACTCGTCCCTTCACAATTGGGCCGTAGACAAATCAACTAATTTTAGTGGTACACGCGGGACTACATCAATGTGGGGGCTCGTTATGGACGCTTTGACCATCAGTCGCAAGAGCTATTTTAGTAAAAAGTCACACACACAAGTGCAGGCGTGTTTGCCCCCAAATATTCCTCATGCTGTTGATCAGGCTTCCATCCCTCTACGCAGCAAAATGGCCCTTTTCTTCTGGGCTTATTTTGTTCCTCACAAAGAGCTCGTCGAGATCTTCCTAGACGCAGGGGGTGAACTTGATGCTCTGGCTTTGCTCCAGGACGGTCAGGCGCGATACCAAGCTTGGCAAGCTATTTTCAGTTACCTCATGCCTGGCTGCATACGAACCACACTCAACGTTGTAGATGGTATCTGCGGTTTCACCTTTATCGTTGGTCCAGACGATGTCGAGCTCGAGTACATGGGCAGGCGCTTTCTCAGTCGGTGCTGGGGTATGTTCGCTCGAAGCCCGGATCGCTGTATGCACACAGACAATCCGGAGCGGTTTACATTCGAACGGGATGGGCGCACACATATACTAAAGTACCTTGACTATATAGAGTATGTCCTTACGCTGCTATTTCATTGTATCGCATGCTAAATGCTGTCCTCAGTTCGGACCGGACAGCAAAGTGGTATTATGAGGAGAAGCGTCGTCGGGAGCTGAGAGCTCAGAAAAAGGCTGCTCAAGCGAAAGCGAAAGCGCACCCTGAGGCTGGAGCGCAAACCGAAGCGGACACGGATGCGACAGCCCAGGCCGAAGCTCGCACCCATTTATTACAATTTTGATATTTATATGCGTCACAACTTGTAACCTTGCAACCTTGCAGCTCCTTGTTTCGATATCATTCCCTCATATGTAACCAAATCACTGTTCTGATTTATAGAATCTCACAAGAAAAAAGGAGTAAAAAGTATGGAGTAAACACAGCGATCAGACTAGATAGTACCACCCACCCACTCCCCACCTCTCCTCTTTTCACTCAAACAGAAAAAGTAAAGAACCATACGTAAAAAGCAACTACATAAAAGCCAACCCAAGAATTCACATCTCCATCCTATCGTCCCCTGCATCCTTTGCCTTGCCGCCCGATCTTTCTCGTTCCTCCTCGGTAGAGGACATCGAAACGTCGTGGTATGCTTGCACGCCTCGGTCCTGCAACAATTACAATCACGGGAGATGGCGCGTCAACCGCTGCCACCAGTGTCCAGAAGTGGAACGGGACCCTGCGCGCTTGCCGTCTGAACTGCCCCGCGACGAGCTCGAGGGAGGAGCGGGAGAGGGAGCCTTAGGTGGGGATGTGGAGGGGGCGGATGTAGTGGGGGCAGGGGCAGGGGGAGATGTGGAGGGAGGTGGAGCAGGGGAAACCGCCCGAGCAGAAGCGGGAGCAGGGGATGGCGCACGCGCAGGAGGGGACGAAGGAGCGAGGGCAGAAGAAGAAGAGGTAGGATGGGGGGATGTGGGAGTATTTAGATCTTCAGGCTGGGCAAGTACCTCGTCGACGTGTTCCTATAGTACACCCACCACTCGTTTAGTCTCAATCGCCGAGCGAGATGATATGAAAAAAGCGCACCTCCTCAGCATCCTTACGATACTGTTCGACATCGAGCGCGAGCTGTGATGTCTTCATCGGCATGGCGGACATGCGGCGCATTGCCATCATGCCGAGTACGGCCTTGCGGACTGTGCATGCGGGATAAGGGAAACGTGGTTAGCCGTGCCCAACACCCCATACCCAACACCCCGCGGGAAACCGAGAAGCAAACGTACAGGTCTTGCGAGCGTCGAACTGCTTCTGGATGTGCGGCAGCAAGTTCATAGGCTGGCCCGAAGCGCTCTCCGGATCAACCACGAAATGAGGCGTGGTGTCTGCGAGCCACTTGTGCTGAAGTGCTTCTGCCGCGGTCGGACGGTTGGCAGGGTCGATAGTGAGGCAGTAACGGACAAAGTCCTTGGCGGTCGGGGATACATTCGCCCAGTACTCAGCTGTAGGGTCGCGAAATTAGCACACAGATGTCGTCAGGCGCCGAAGGGGCAGATCAAACCTGGTTCAAACTTGTAATCTCCGCGAACAATCGCTTCCATCTCTTGTTGTTGGTTATCACGGTCAAACGGCGTGTAGCCACACAGAAGGAAATAAGTAATAACACCCATCGCCCAGATGTCCACCGGTTTGTGGTGGCCCGCTGTAAAACCGTAAGCGCTCGTGCCAGAAATGAACGAAAACGTGGGGACGTACACTTCTTGAAGATCTCCGGGGCCATGTAGCCTGGAGTGCCGCAAACCTCGGTGAGGAGCGTGAAGCGATCATCGTCCATCACGCGCGAGAGACCGAAATCAGCGATCATGATGTCCGCGTCCTCGGCCTTGGTGCGGAATAGCAAGTTCTCGGGCTTGAGATCACGATGCACGATTCCGGCGGCATGGATGTGCTGAACAGCCAACATGATGGTGCGAACAAGCTCTGCAGCATCAGCTTCGTAGTAGTTGCCCTTGGCGCAGATACGGTCGAAGAGCTCGCCGCCAGTGCACAGGTCAAACACAAGGTACAGGTTGTGTGCCGTCTCGAAATAGTCGTGCAAGGTAACGATGTTCTTGTGGCCGCTGGATACCTTTTTCAGGACGGCAATCTCATTCCGGACCTAGTCGAGCAAGGACGTTAGCTGCAGTAAGACAAGCGAGGCCAGAGTCGAACCATATGCTCACGGCCCTCCATGAGCTTCTTGTTGATGACTTTGCAGGCATAATACTTGCCAGTCTTGATATGAACAGCCTCTTTCACGACGGCATAGGTACCACTTCCAAGCGTCTTCCCAGTGCGATACTGTTGGGGATTCAGTCAACAATCATCGTATCAACAGTGAAAGCAAAAGTGTCGATGGGAGTAATAGGAACGTTGGCTCACCTGGCAGGGCACAGTCTGGGCAGCAGGCATTGATGTGGTTGTCGGGGTGAGGGTTGGCGCTCCGATAGGACGAGGCCCATTATATGTATTCGCTCACGTGATGGCACAGCAACATTGACACCGCCCACGGCATCCAACGTACTATTACGACCCAATCCTGTGTATTACATCCTATGCAAATCTTATTCTACAGTTCTACCCCCGCCTTGGCAGCAGCCGCAGCACGCAACTCAGTAAACGTCCCGCTTTGCATGCACATTTGTCTGAATAGCCCCCCTTCTCTCTCGATCAAGTTCCAAGGCGTATCGAATTCGATAATGTGGCCACGGTCAAGCACCATTAGCCTATCGTTATCAATAATTGTTCCTTTGTTTCACGTCAGTAACTATATGTTACGCCCGCCACTCGGTGGCAACTCACGAATCCTATGTGCGACCGTAATTGTCAATGCTTCTTCAAACTCTTGTCGAATTGTCCGCTGAATCTTCTGGTCCGTCGCATAATCCAAACTCGACGTCGATTCGTCCATGATCACGATCTGCCCCACCAATCTCAAGTCAATGAGGTGTGCCTTAACGGGATGCGCATAATTTAGTAACGTACCGAATTACGCCTCAAAAGCGCCCTCGCAAGCGAAAATAGCTGTCTCTGTCCCTGACTGAAATTCGCACCGCCCGCGCTGACTCGAGTATTCAGCGCGATCGTAAGCCTCGCAATATCCTCAGTCTCGTCATCGTCTTCGAAGCCCGAGAGAGAAGGCGGCCTGGTCGAGCCGGGGGTCGTACGCGCCGAGACGACCGGCGCGGTCAACTGAACGCGGTGCAGCGCATCAAGGCACTCGGCGTCTGTGTGCTGCTTGAAGGGGTCCAGGTTCTCCCTGGAAACGTGTCAACGTGTCAGTGCCCGTTGGAGTCAGATTTGGAGATTGTAGCAATGCTAACCTGACTGTTCCAGAAAAGAGCACAGGGTCTTGAGGGATTATAGTCTGAAAAAGGAGCGGGGCGCTTCCATGTCGGTCATCGTGCACCGCATATACCCAGCTTGACAACTCACCAATTTCGACCGAAGGTCTTGCAGAGATATCTTCGTGATGTCCAAACCATCTATCCGGATACTGCCCTCGCTCGGCTCGACAAACCGTAAGAACTACGTAAAGGACCCTCAGTTCAGGTTATCTCTCCTCACTCCTTGCACATGTTACTCACACTCATAGCCAGAGTCTGTTGAACACACCCCAGATTATAATCAGCTCCAGCTGCAACCGTGATCGCTAATACCACTCACACTCTTCCCGCTTCCTGTTCGACCCAACAGTCCAACCTTTTCCCTCGCTCGTAGGTTGAACGATACGCCGTGTAAGACGGGGTCAAGCTCGGGCGAGTACCGGACCACCAAATTTTCGGCTGAGATGAGAGCATTGCTCGATGCACTGGATGGCCAGTGGGCAGGAGGCTTTTCGGTATCCTTTCCATTCGATTCTTGTGGCAAGTCCAAATACCTGCTCAAACGTCAGACCCCATTCCACATCCTTGCATGAGAAGACACTCACTCGACAACACGCTCCACAGAGTTCAAATCCATCTCCAACTGCGATCTCACGTCAGCGACTCTCATCGATCCTCGTTCTAGGGGACTTACGTTTGTAGCAGTCCGGCAGCACCAGTACACGCTTTGAGTGAACGACATGGCAGTCGTAATCGTCACTGCTGCCAACCCATCGCCCAGGAGTCCGGAAATTGCAAAGAGGGTTGTGATGAACACGCTCAAGGAGGCGAGGGCGTCAAAGTGTAGCAGGAGCCTTTGTGAATTGTGTTAGCATCGTGAGTAGGTATGAGTGAACGGGGTGCTCACCAGCGATTCAGCATCCTAAAATATCATAGCACGAACGATCAGCGGCGAGAGTTAGTGGAATATGACGCCCACTGACCAGAAGTTATACCACATCGTCGTTGTATCGTCAATCTGCTTATGCAAAACATCGAAGAACCTCTGTTCCGCCGAAAACGCTCGCACAGTCACAATTCCCTCCAACAACTATATACCCCACCAGCCCGTTATTAGCACCCCTCCCTCTACTCTCAATGCACTACTCACCTCTGCGAAACTCGAGAAAATGGGACTCCGGCTATTCGACTCCATCCTCTTGAGATCCCTCGCAGTTCGGACGTATCCCACCGCCAACAAATAATATAGCCACGCGATCAGGGCTGCCGGAAGGAGAAAGGGGGGGAGGATGACGGAGACTGTAAGGAGGCCTGCGAAGAAGGTTGCGAGCCAGTGCGAGGTGTTGCGCAAGGACCAAGAGAGGGATGTGTCGACTGTTGTCATGTCGCGGGACATTCGGTTGAGGATTCTATAGGGGTGGAATGAGAGGGGGTAGACAGAGCAGGAGGGGAGGTACGTACCTGCCCGCTGGAGTTACATCGAAGTAGCGGATTGGGGAGTAGACAATGCTGGAATAAACAGTTAGATAGGTTTTGCCATTCGATTTGACGCGACTTACGCGTTCAACAATCCATCAAATAATCTCCTCGACGCACGCAACGACGCGTTGTACTGTTTGAAATGCGTAAGCATCATCTCATTCCACCAAGGCTTCTGACTCACCTGCACAGTCGAGTTCACAGTCGCCATCACGGCCGCAGCAAATACAATCGCCGCATATACTCCTACATAGAAATACGGCCTCTCCCTCGCAGACGGCTTCTCCCATCCCATTGTATCCACACTCGACAGGTTGCTAAAGAACGCAGCGACGTGATGGTGTGCGCCGAAGACGTACTGAGGCTCTCCGAGGTGCTCTTCGAAGGAATGGGCGAGCGAGTGCACGGCGCCTAGGGAGTGGACGTGTGTGCTTGGGTTGGAGGAATTTTGCGTCTGGTATGCTTCACCCCACGTCTTGAGCCACAGTTTCTCCACAAGTCCGAAGCCTTGGTATGCAAGAATCAAAACCAACAACAACACCCACGATAAGTACCCCCTACGCTAAAATCAGCGCCCACTCCAAACTAAACCGGCCAAACACTTACGAGGCTTGCAGGTACACCTTGTATATCCTCCATTTGACGTTTCCCTTCGCCCTCGCCTCATCCTGCACCAGCTTCCTCGGTCCCTTTTTCGCTTTGATTGGCACGCTCGGACCCGTAAACACAGTCTGCTGCCTCGCCGTCCGTCCTCCCTGCCTCGTCGGAGGCCTCGACCCCCTGGTAGACGATAGCGAGTCCCGTGGCGTCACTGCTCCGTCTCTCGTAGGCGACGAATCCTCACGAAGACTCGACGATTCAGGTGAGGGCATAGCGTCGCGAGCCGAGTCGATCATATTTCGTCCCGAGTCAATCGCGTCGAGCCTGGGACCGGGCCATTCTTCGTCAGGATCGGAGTGGGAGTGGGAGCTGGTGTCGGCCTCGGCCTCGAGGACAACATAGTCGAGCAAGTTCTGTTCTTGTAGGTCGGCAACAGTGCCTTGCATGTCAATTCGGCCGTCGTACATTCGGACAAGATAGTGTGCGCAGGGAATCATAAGTTCGACATGGTGTGTTACAAGAACCTAGGAGTGGGCAAAGTGATGGTTAGTTAGAGCAGATAATTCGAGTGGTGAAAGAGGTACGCACTACTGTTCGGTCAGCAAGAAGTGGTCCTCTGAACAAGTTGTTTATCAAGAACCGTGCAGTATGACTATCGACTGTTCAACGAAATCAGCAGCCGCTCCCTTGATAAAAACCACTAGGTGCGTACCAGCCGCCAGAGGGTCATCCAATAGTATCCTCTTCGTCCTCGCATATACAGCCCTCGCAAGCGCTAAACACAAATCAGCTTGACATCCCATCAAGCATCGAGTCAAACTCACCAACTCGCGCCTTTTGACCTCCCGAAAGACTAACACCCCTCGCACCAATCTCCGTCGCGTCTCCATCCTCGAATATCTCAAGATCGGGCTTGAGCGCACAGCACTCCAGCACCAACTCGTACCGCTCCTCGTCGTACGGCGTTCCAAACAAGATATTTTCCTACACGCGCGGGGATTAGCGCTCGAAATGAAAACGGGGAAAAGGGAACAAACCTTGATGCTCTTATGTTCTAGCCAACTCGACTGCGCGGCAAAGCTAATTCCTCCCTCTTCTCTGCTCTTCGGTAACCAAACTTCCCCATCCGTCAACGTCATCTCGCCCAAAAGCGCCATCAACAATGCAGTTTTCCCCGCCGCCGTCGGTCCAGTCACAAGCGTCAGCTTTCCCTCTGGTATATCCAAGTTCACATCAAACAGCTCGAACCGAACTTCAGATTCGTCCGACCCGGAGGCTGCGTCGTCAAAGGTAAGAGTTCGTTTATGCGGGGGAGAGGAAGTGTGGTGTGAATTCGAGAGTCCCTCTGCGGATTGCGTCTGTGCCGAGTTCCACACAAACGAGGCATTGATGAGTCTCATCCGGTCTTTTGGTCGTTCATTTGGATGTTTGAGAGAGGACACAGCTTCTGGGACTTCGTCTTCGCTCAGGAATGCTGCTATCCGTCCGAGTGAGACTCCGGCTTGCATGATGGAGACAATCCACTGAGGAATAACGTTGAGTGGACTTTTGAGCATGTTGAATAACGCTATGGACTGTGAGGAAATTGAATATTAGCATTGCGTACGAGGGATAGGCGGATGATTTGGCGTACTGTGAATGCGACTGAGACAGTGAGCTCGTTACCAAGAGCAATATAGGACAAGAATGACACGACTGCTACCATAGTCGGAGCGAGTTGCCACACGAAACTAAACATCATCTGGTTGATTCGTTCTATGCAGGCCAGTTGCGTCAGCCGTGCTTCAGTTCGAAAACGACAAGCTGTGCTTACCGTGCGTGAGCCAAGTCAGTTCCTTTGCGCGCCTCTTTGTAATTCTCTCAATCCACTGTCCTTCCCAAGCAAAGAACTACCGAACCGCATTAAAACCAAAGCGCTCCTCAGTGCACAAAATCCAGATAACACACCTTGATAAATTTAATCCCAAGAATAAGTTCGTTCAATGCATTCATGCGTTTATCCCGAGCAAGCATCAACCCGCGCGACAACTAAAAACCTGATTAGCTACTCGGCCCGGATAAACGCAAAGAAAGGACATACGACTACGCTCCGCTGAGACAAAAAGTGGTTTAGTGGCATCGCTACCAACAACACCGCAAATCCAGCAAACGCAGACCACCCAAGAATCCTACACCCAAACAAGTTAGCGTCCCATATTTACACATGAGTCAGGTGCGACTAAATGTATTATCCAAACTCCGACGAATTGATGGTGCGACGAAAAAGGAGAAGACACTTACTGATACAGAAAAGCGCAGGCAAACATAATCTCGAATGGCGCAGCATAGATCATGTACGCCCCGCTAACGGTCTTTCCAATACGGTTCGCATCGCCTGACATGAGCTGAACAATCTAGAACGTACACCGCAGCAGCGTCAGCACCCCGAACGCAAGAACGGCCACCCCAAATGCAAAGCCCAAAGTATTCCAAAACTCAACGAATGGGGTATATCCCCAAATACAAGGAAACGGGGCGCTGTCAAACAAGATGGACGAGACTCACCTTTCCAATCCCAGCTTTCTCCTGCTTCATAGGATCCTTTTCTTTCCTCTTTGGTCCCTTTGCGTTGGCCATATCAGCCGCGTCCTTTCGTTTGAGCGCCTTGTCGTATACGGCTGCCATGAGTTCGGACCGGATACGGGAGGAGGCGTGTCGGCCGTACCACATGTGCTGCGCATCTGCTTGAGCCTACGCAGTCATCCAGCGCAGTTTAGCTTCCTAAAGGATATACAACGAGATTTGAGATGACGTGCCTTGAGAATACTGCAAACGAACGCCAGACCAGCAAGTACGTATGCTTTAGCTCTCATTTCGGGATCGTGCTTCCCCACAGCATCCAATATCCTCTTCAAGAAAAACGGACCGAGGTAGTTGAACACCACGCTGCACGTTGTCAACAAAGCTTCCATAGCCAACTCTCGCGAGTTTGCGCGAAAGAGATGCGACGCGAGTGTCCATGTCGTTCCCCAAGACGAAGACGGCAGCGCAGGAGATTTGAGCGCCGAGAACGACGTAAACAGCGGTTTGGAGCGTAAAGTCGACGAGAGCACCCATACGTCCTCATTGTCAAGGACTTTCGACGATCCCTAGCGAATTAAGAAACAGGTACACGAAATTGGGTAGACAAAGGTTAGCGGTAAATCGGGGAGGGCGCAAGGACCGAGTGGGCTCACCCGTTTGAGAAGAGGCTCGACCCAGGAGAACGTCAGCCACCCCCAAAGACTCGTGAAATCTTCCGGACTGACAGACTAATTTGATGTGGTTAGCGAACCGTGAATTACTCGGGGATTTGAGCGTAACCGAATTGAACTTACTAGGCCGATTTCGGTGGGGTCTACGTGTGCGCTTGGGACTCCTAGGGGGAAGGAGAGAATGATGCCGAAACCGAGGAGGGTGATGAGTGTGTCGAGCGCGAGGCTCGCCACTTGGGGTTGGGAGGCGGATGAGGAGTATATGTACCAGTCGAAGAGGAGGGCGCCGGAGGAGACTGTGACGCCGATGAGGTGGATTATGTAGAAGATAAAGAGGTCGTATATAGGTGTGGGGACTCGACGGCGGACGATGGGTCGGGCGGCGGCGTAGACCCAGGTCACAGCGGTGAGCAGAGCGAGCCCAGCGGACCAGACATCCGAGTTGGTACCTGAGTGTAGGAATAAGGAGTAGCAGCCGTACGCTGTCCACGCAGCGACCTCGCACAGCGCGATGCCTACTAAAGTAGCTGTCTTCCATATGGGGGTACCAGAACGCTTGGCTACGCTCATATCGACGTCACCGTCCTCGTGCCGGTCGCCATCCAGAGACTCATACTCAATTGCTTCTGACTCCTCGAGCGTCAAGAACGGCTGGAGGATTGAGCAGAGTGTGATTCGGGTGTTGGAAGTGGGTAGTCGCGGGGGGCGAACAGGAGAAGGGAAGACAAAGACGAGCAGAGCGCAAACAACAAAGAGCACAGGCGCAAGCGCAACATACGTCTCTCGCACACATTCATTTGTGATATCCTACACGCCGCCCAACGAACTCGGTTTCAGAAAAAAGTGGCAAAATTATCAGCGTCAACGAGCTCACATTCCAATGAGGATAT
This sequence comes from Ceratobasidium sp. AG-I, assembly GCA_015039395.1. Classification (NCBI taxonomy): domain Eukaryota; kingdom Fungi; phylum Basidiomycota; class Agaricomycetes; order Cantharellales; family Ceratobasidiaceae; genus Ceratobasidium; species Ceratobasidium sp. AG-I. The sequence goes on from MU132231.1 coordinate 116,814, forward strand.
AGACCGTCCTGGTCGAGCGGACAGACCCAGCGGGTCCATCTCTGGGCCATCGCGAGAGAGAAGATCAAGAAACAAGAAAAGTAGAGAGTGGCTAAATCCAGCCGCGGGCAAGCACGATGGAGGCGGTCGTGTGCTCCTCGCCTTGGCCTCGACGGCCGTGGCTGTTCTACAGGGTCATTCAGGGTTCATTTCATGTGATCTATCCAGGGCGCACTCCGCCTTGGCTTTCTCGCTTGCCTGTGTGGTTCGCACCTTGCATATTGGGACGGGGAAGTGGTGCGCGCTTTTGGAGTAATTGGAGCCGGTGCGAGTTGGGTCCGATGGTTTCAGATTGGTTGGCTCAGTTGCTCGGATGAGGCGGTCGTGCTAGGCGTGCCAAGTGTGCGTTTTTGGCTCTATAGGAGGTCTAATAATGCGGTCATACACGACGAATCGGCGCAGCTACCGTTCATGAAGCATGATCCCAGTTGTGTGCAACGTGATTGATTGAGGGAAACGGCTAATCAACACCCAGAAAGCGCTAGCCTCCCATGACTTTTACTCGCTCTGGATAGCGGCCCATTTATATAATATTACAATAAAGTGGAATTTCTTTGAATTGCGGGCTGTGAGAAAAGACTTTAAGCGTGTTTAATTCAATGCGAACCTTGGCCAAGTAAATTCGCACTTCGATCAAAAGTAACGCAATTGATCGAATCGAAGCTTGTGGCTGTACCCCGTCGATCGGACGCCCAACCTCCACCCCACCACGACCTTCTTGTATGAGCCACATTTATACCACTTAAAATGGAAGATACCACACAACAAATAAAGTCTATTGATAAGGACACGGTCCACCGAATTACTTCAGGCCAAGTCGTAGTGGACCTCGCCACGGCCGTCAAAGAGCTTGTGGAGAACAGTTTGGATTCGGGGGCGTCAAACATCGGCAAGTCTTCACTTTACTACTATAACGCGCCATTATTTCTAATTTTATTACAGAGGTGAAATTCAAAGACCAGGGCCTAACGAGTATCGAAGTAATCGACGATGGCACAGGGATCAACAAACTCGACTATCCCTCCATCGCGCGCAAACACCACACCTCAAAGATAACTCAACTCTCAGACCTGACCTCTGTCCAAACGTTCGGATTCCGCGGTGAAGCCCTAGCCAGCCTGTGCGCGATGTGCGAAAAGGTGACGATTACGACTGCGACGGCGGAGGAGGCGCCGATGGGGACTGTTTTGGTCTTTGCGAGGAGTGGGGAACTCGAGAGCTCGAGTAAAAAGGCTGCGAGGCAGGTACGTCTTCTTTCTTTTCCCATGGCAGACTGCATACTGATATGAGGAATTAGAGGGGAACATCAGTCCTCGTCGAAAAGCTCTTCGCACCCCTCCCAGTCCGCCGTCGTGAACTCGAACGGATGATCAAACGCGACTATGCGCGCGCTCTTCAACTCATGCAAGCCTACGCACTTGTACCTTCTGTCGGTGGATCCTGGTTCGCCGACTCGGATTCTAAGCGCGCTCCGAGGGGTATTCGTCTCACCGTTAGCAACCAAACAGGAAAGGGGTAAGTGCCTCCTCGGGCTATAGTTTGAGCATCTAAACTTACGAGATGCAGAGCTCGTCAGAATCAAGTCCAATCAGCTCCCCTCGCTCAGCCAAATACAACAGTAGACCCAATCCAACGACTTCGTTCGAACGTATCCCTCGTCTGGGGTCCGAAAACACTCGACCAGCTCGTCCCTCTCGAACTCGAATTTACTGTGGCGCCTGATAAATCGGTACTTAGGAAGATAGGAAAGAAACTTGGTCCTAGGTGCGTATGCCCGCATCTGCTTTGATTGAGAGTGAAGAGACTAATGTGGGGTGATCGCTGAAGTGACGAAGTGACCGTCCGAATTCGAGGCTTGATCTCCAAGTTTACGCATATGTCTGGACGTTTAACTGGAGAACGACAATTTTACTACCTCAACGGACGACCTTTCGAGCCTAAACAAGTGCGCCCACTTTCCTCATCCTAACTTATTATCCATGACCAACTGAAATGGGCTGCACAGATACAAAAAGCGTTCAACGAAGTATATAAAACTTTCAACTCGACACAGATACCTATGGTGGTTGCAGATGTTCAACTCCCAGGAGGTAAGCACTCTCCCATCTCCCCTTCTTAACTCCTTACTTAAGTGTCAAATTACTTCTTAGATACGTTCGACATCAACGTTAGTCCTGACAAACGGATGATCATGCTGCATAACGAACCCGGCCTCATCTCTGCTCTCAAGGTATGCCTCTCTTTCTCTTCATATATCTCACATAGTTTGACTAATGGAATGAGTAGGCTAGTATAGAAGAGACCTTCGCATCCGCTCGGTCGACATATGAAGTCAATGATCCTAAACTCGCCAAACCTGTTATTGGATCTGTTCAGTCGAGGCTTACGCCCGTTGTGACCCCTCGGGTTACGAAGAAGGCGAGGGTATCGACTCCTGAACCCGAACCCGAACCCGAGGCCGAAGCTGAAGTGGACGGTGTGGCCAGTGAAGATGCGGGTATAGCTGAACCGGCTCGACCTCTATTCCGACCTGCCTCGCCCTCTCCTTCACCCGTACGGCCTCGTCCCGGAGCCGAGAGCCCCGCTCCTACGCCTGGACCTAGCTCCCGTTCTACTCCAGCTTCTACTCCTCGTCTTCGGGCCTCGAGTCCCAGCTCCCGTCAACCATCCAGTTCTGGTGTTTTCACCTCCAGCCCAGGCCCAATTACTTCATCTCTCGCGCCTTCGGTTCAAGAAGAGTCTATCCCATCCTCAGCGTACACATCTCCTGCGAAGGGCGTGCGAACTGTTATTTCCACCGCCGGTGCTTCATGGAACCGACGGGGCACTGAATCCCCTGCCAAAAGTGCCGCGCCAGGAGTTGAATCGCCGCCAAAGTTGAACGATGGATCGCCTGTGAAGGCAAAAGCGAATACGGGATCTGCTGCAAGAAGTGCGTTGAGAGAACGTCTGGCTGGGATGGCTCATAAAGGGAGTCAGGTAGTTGTTGAGGAGATCGTGGATTCCGAGGAGGACGAGCTTGATGATGATGATGCGGAAGAGGTGGACGCGCCAGGACCAGTCGAAGCTATGGATGTAGATAAAGACGAGGAGCCCCCAACCCCAATAGCTGCTCCTGCTCCTGCTCCTGCGCCTCCAGCCGAAGTGGAACCAGAGCCAGAGATCGAGAAGGAAAAGGCCGCCCTTCGTCCGAAGAAGAAACCCCGGCAACGTCATCCCTCTCCCACACCCGACGAGTCCCGTCCAGCCGAGTTTATCAAAGCTTCCAAACGGCGAGGTGCGAGGTGCGTAGTCGATATGGGTCGGTTAACACGACTGTATCGCGCACGAGCGCACCTTCGACGATCTAGCAGTACCGAGGAGTCTCCCGCCGATGATGAGGCTGAAAGTACAGGGTTGGATACAGATGCCACCCAGGCAGAACAAAAGCTTTCCCGAACGATTCAGAAACAAGATTTCCTCACGATGGATATACTGGGTCAATTCAACCTCGGCTTCGTTATCGTACGACTCCGTAAAGAAGTTGAAGGAGGAGTGGTGGATGATTTGTTTATTGTGGATCAGCACGCAGCTGATGAGAAGTATAATTTTGAGAGGTTGCAGAGGACGACTAAGATTCAATCTCAACGACTTATTCGGTGAGCTTCTTCTTTTTGTTTGGTTCTAGAGGAGAGGTGTTGATGGGGTGGCTAGACCGAGGTTATTGGAATTGAGTATAGTAGACGAGTTGACGGCGATAGACAATATGGAAGTTTTAAAGAAGAACGGGTTCATCGTGCAGGTGGATGAGGTTGTGTTGGAGGGGGAGAGACCGAAGTTGAGGTTGGCGGCTCAGCCCATGAGCAAAGGGACGATGTTCGATATGAAAGGTCAGTCACTTCTTTCTGCTCTTCTTGCCAACTCTCACGTGTGTGGGCTATAGATTTGGAAGAGATACTTCATCAAATGAAAGAAGGGAACCCAAGTGAAACCATTCGATGCTCAAAAGCCCGCGCAATGTTCGCGATGCGCGCGTGCCGCAGCTCAATCATGATCGGTACCGCGCTCAAGCACCGACACATGGTCAATGTGAGCCTCCCACGTCCAACTGACTCATTCCGTCCACTCACAAAATAGCCTCACAGATGGTCCGAAACCTCGCTGGGATGGACTTACCCTGGAACTGCCCGCACGGCCGACCGACCATGCGGCACTTGTGCAATCTTCGCGCATACACCGGCCGAAAGAGCACACAAGTCGACTGGAAGGCATTCGACGCTTAGCATTTGTAATAGGGGTTAACCTCAAGCCTGAGAGACCGCGCAATATTCTCGATTTAGCCGCTGTTATTTGCTAATGCTTTGTCATGTATACCTGGGGCGTTTTCCCCGCGTTCTGCGCCGTCTTGCGTCAACGGTGGATAATAATACATATAATAACGTACCGCGAATCACAGCATACATGCATCGAAGGTAAACTAATTATGACAGTGCAAGGCGCAGTATGATGCGATCACCTTGAGTGTTCGAAAGTGGAGTGAGCGGTTGCGCCCTTGTGTCACACCACGGACGAACTCCGAGTCGCGTGACGAGTCCGAAGGCGCACGGTGTATAAAGAGCCCCAACCGGTTGACGTTGCCTGATCTCCTACTACCACAACCACTACCACTTTACTCGCTGCTGTTAAAGATGACTCGTACGGAACGCGCTGTGCATCCTCGTGCGTTGGCCAAGGATAGGTACGTGCATGGGTGTCGGTCGTGTGGCCGGGCGGGTGCTGATGGGTTCGGCCAGGTCGGAGTCTCGGACTGGATATGACAAGTCTGTGAAGAAGGGAGGTGCTGGAGGATGGGGAAGCCTCGACGACGATATCACTGCCGGACAGGTGAGCGAGACGAACAAAGAAAAGCGTCATCGGTGATTAATGCCTCGCGTTAGGAGGACTTTATTGAGCATCAGGAAGAGGCTCGCGACGAAGTGAGCGATCGTATGACTTCAAGTTCAGGCGCGAGCGATGCTCGCAAGGTATGCCGCCGTTTCCGATTCTAACCCCATCGGGACTGATATTTGGTATTGTAGTCACCCGACATGCCTCGACGAGCTTCGATCACGCTCACGGATGAAGAGCGACAAAACGCAAAGGACGTGCGAGCGGGTGCATTCAAAAATGGCGGTTCGTATTCACTGGCTATTGTGTGACGTACTTGACTGATGTCCGCTTGCAGAGCTTGATCTTGCGGCGATTGCTCGTACCTCTTCTGCAGTCTCCGCGTCGCCGCCGCAATCTACCCTGCCTGCTCTCTCGAATCCCAACACTGTTGTAAGTCTAGCGACCGAGTGATGCCGGCCTGACTAACGCAACGAGACAGAACGTCAACCCGTGAATAATTATCTGCCATGTGTATCATCAGAAGTGTTATTGAAGTGGAATGTATCTTTACGGTCCCCAAATGAACGATATTTGTCTTGTCATTTAAAGATGCCGGAGCACGTGAACACACGTGATACTTAGCGAGAGTGACGCTGAATGCAGGACACAAGTTCCAGAATATTCGGCAATCGCAGCGATATTTTGCTTCTGCTTGAGTCTATCAGCATGGGAATCAGCGCTCTAGACCCCTAACCTTGCTTGAGCCTAACTTTCCGACGCTTGTATTTAACTCCACGTGTGCTCAGACCCCTGCGCCCCCCTCCACACGATGGCCTCCATTTCCTCGCTCACCCGACCCAAGGTCTATACTGACATTTCCATTGGCGGCAAGCCCGCCGGCCGTGTCGTTTATTCTCTGTTTAGGTGAGTTGGGTGAACATTGCTTGGGCCGTTGCTGACGCCACTTGCAGCGACCTAGTGCCCAAGACGGCTGAGAACTTTCGCGCTCTATGCACAGGCGAAAAGGGAGTCGGAAAGTCTGGCAAGAAGCTCTCGTACGAAGGATGTTCATTTCACCGAGTAATCAAAGGGTACGCAATACCTCGATCACCACGCCGCTTCTCCTACACCGCTCACCTCACCCACCCCGATATGCAGGTTCATGATCCAGGGCGGTGGGTAATATCACTCCGTTGCAATCGGGCTTGACTTATCGCGTGGTGTATGTAGGTGACTTTACCGCCGGAAATGGGACTGGCGGCGAGTCGATTTATGGCGAAAAGTTTGAGGACGAGTCGTTCCCCGTGAACCATACGAAACCGTTCTTGCTATCGATGGCGAATGCTGGGCCGAATACCAACGGGTCTCAGTTTTTCGTTACGACGGTCCCGACGCCGCACTTGGATGGAAAGCACGTTGTGTTTGGCGAAGTCGTCAAAGGGAAATCTATCAGTACGTTCTCTGGAATTCATCTGGATCAGAGAGCCAAAATTAATCGGCGATATAGTCCGACAGATTGAGAACCTGCCAACAGAGTCGGGCGATGCACCCGCAAGCAAATGTACAATTACTCAATGCGGCGAGCTTACGTCGGACGAAGAGTCGACTTTGGTGAATCAGATCCCCGAAGATGGGGATAAGTACGAAGATTATCCCGACGATGATGATTCGGACGTACAGACTTCGCCGGAGACTGCGTTACGTATTGCTGGGGAGATTCGGGCGCTTGGGAATACGTTGTACAAGGAGGGAAAGTTGGACTTGGCGCTCCAAAAATACCAGAGTGCGTACGACCCTCATTGCATTAGGAGTGAGATACTGACATTGTGGCTACGTAGAATCGATACGGTATTTGGATGTGCACCCTGTAATGCCGGATGGCTCCCCACCAGAACTCAAGACACAGTTCAACGCGCTGCTTACGCCCGTTTTGCTCAACGCTGCGCTCGTAGCAATCAAGACGAGCGACGCGCGCTTGGCCCTCTCACTCACGACCCGTGCACTTAACCTCTCCCCTCCGATCACCAATACGGATCAGGGTAAATATCCCTCCTCTCACTCACCATATCCCTCCGCTAACTCATTTGGTTGGGACCTCGCAGGCAAAGCATACTACCGACGCGCTCTTGCCCACGTCGCACTCAACGACGAAGAAGAAGCCGAGAAAGACTTGCTCGAGGCATCCAAGATCGTCCCTGGCGACGAAGCCGTCCGAACCGAACTTTCAAAAGTCCAGGCGAAGAAAAAGGAGAAGCGGGATCGGGAGAAGAAGGCGTTCAAGGGGCTCTTTGCATAAAGCGATCTAATGAAACTGTTGGATTTGAAGTGACATAGCTAGTTGAAGACATATAATTATGCATGTGTACATTTTGGCACCGCAAAAACAGCAAGAAAAGCCCCCAGGGAGAAAGTGGGTCTACAAGAAGAAGAGAGGGAGTGTGTGGAGGTGGCTATTCGTCCTCGAGACCTTCAACATCCCCCTGCCGCGTTTGGGCTTTGGGATCCACAAAATTGTGGCTGCAGTTTGTGCATACGTAGAACAGGATCATGCGGGTTTCTGTTCGTTTGGACTGGTCTTGGTAGAACACCGAGCTAGGGAAATAGATTAGTAAGGTACTAGTTTAGGAGGGGGTTGGGCTTACTCGTTGTGGTGGCAGTTGGGACATTGCATTGGCGAATGGGCCTTTAAATATTCCCAGCATTTTAGTTTTTGCCTCTACGCATCAGGGGAGCAATACGCTCACCAATGTTGGGTCGGTGTGCAAATCTTGCGTTACGCCTGCCTGTTCTCTACGCAACGCCAAGCAAGTTGTTAGAAAAGACAGCTTGGGTTTACCAAGGGAAACGTACTTTGTAACAGTCAATAGATCGTTCCTGTATACACACTCGTTGTTCGACTCTTCCTCGTGTCCTACGCAGATTCGGCATGCGTAACTTAAAAGCTGGCGTTGGGAATCTGTCTAGCAGGAGAGAAAGGTTAGTTTTTGAGTTCAGAGGGATTTTATAGGCTAGGATACGGACCTTGGGGTATAGTAGGTTATTGCTACACAATTAAACCGAGGTATTAATAGTAAGTCGGAGGTGGGAGGTGTGGCGGCGTACCATTCCTGACAAAACTGAAGAGTAGGTTGTTGAGGTGTAGGAACGTTCTTAGGAGGCATTTCGTCAAATCTCTAAACGTGGGATAGGCAGTAAGTAATGCGCGAGGTGTGGGGATGGTGGTGGTCGGAAAACACACCCCAGAAGGGGGCTGACATAATTATAATAGACGTTACTTTTTGGTTTATGTCCGAAAAGCACTGTCGACCCCGACCTCGATCACGGCTCGCATCGTGCCTCCTACGTTGCGACACGTTTGAGCCATTCTAGACTTTTTCACGACCGTTCACGAGTTCGCACGTATATAAGTTTGGGAGATTGTGGGCTGGTTCGACCTCTGTTCTGTGTTCTTTGTGTTTACAGTCATGATGTTGCTTTACTTGATGGCGAGAACGATCAGGTGAGTGTTTGGCTATGGGGTATTGTGAACTTAGGCTGATACAGGTATAAATTGGTAGCATAACGGGTGCATTTCTGTATCCTACTTATGCGTCGTACAAGACTTTATCCCGTCGGCCGACTAGTGAGGCTGAGCTCGAGCGCTGGTTGATGTATTGGTCCGTTATGGGCTGCGTCACAGGCATCGAGATGGTAGCAGAATGGATGATTCGATGGTGAGCTTCTCCCCTTCCCCCTGCTCCCTCGCACCCCACCACAGTAGACACGTTTACCTTCTCCCCCACACAGGATCCCACTTTACTGGTACCTCAAGACTATCTTCCTACTCTACCTCGCCCTACCCCAGACCCAAGGTGCAACCAAGCTCTACACCGCCCGCCTCCAACCCGTTCTTAAACACTATGAACCCCAAATCGATGCGTCCGTGGCCCGCCTACGAAGCCGCGCATACGTGTTCATGCGCGAGAAGCTCAACGAACTGTGGGCGAGAGTCGTCAATGCTCAACAACAACCCGGTGCACAAGCTGCTCCTCCAAATATGCAAGACCCTATGAGCGCACCGATACAAATGGCGTCCGGACTATGGCGCGCTTATTCCCCCATGATTTTGGGTGCTGCGGCGGGTGCCATGATGCAACCACCCGCACCCGCAGTTATCACGCCCGCCCGAAGCAGGAGTTCGTCGAGCAGCTCGACGTCCTCATTCGCTCCGACCGATATCAACCTCACGTCTCGCGCTAAACCCGCTATCGAAACTCGCTCGAGCGCAGGCGTCCGGTCGAGAGGTGCGCCGCGCGTAGCGACTCCGCAAGGAGGCGAGTTTGAAGAGATCGATCCGTCGGACGTGCCGGCTGAGAGCCCGTCGTCTGCGAATGGGTGGCTAGGCGGGTGGGCGAGTAAAACCCCTAGCGCGTATGACAAGATCAAGGCAGATTGAAGCACGTTTTGTGATATGATAGACTCTATGATGACTGTATTGGGATAGTGGCAATGCTCTCGGGCGCGTGTTATTTGGTTTACTATTTATGAAATGTAATTGGGTTATGATACGACGCCAGGCCCCGTGATTCCGCGAGTCACTCTTGAGCCACTACGATCATCGCTCGTTGCTTTCCTTTCTCCCCGTCGTTCTTGGTAGACTTGGATAGTCGCGTCGACTAATTAAACTTGAGGTCGACGCGTCCTAGACTAGGATCTCTTGGACCGTACCGATCACGTAAACAACTACAATTGTCGCTCCTTCTACTCCATATATCCACGCCACTAGATCGCATCTTGTTACTATGTTTCCTACAGCGTGCGGAATAATAATTCAAATGCATAGCAGTTGATTCGGCAGTCCAGCTCGCACTTGACACGACGTGGAGCTGGCTGTTGAACTCTGAGCCATGGCTATTAGATTGCGGGCGTGTAACTAACCTTGCATATACTAACATAGCCTTCGTCACCTTCTTGAATACGACACGGAGAGGGGTCTATGTTCGGGAGACCATTACGGTGAGGAGACTAGTCGCGCCAGGATCAGGAGGTCGCTCGCTGGTATAGCTGGTATAACTACCGAGCCGAAGCCGGTACTAGGATGGATTGTGAGTACAATACCTACTTAGATTCGTAACACCAAGTTTTACCAGTCCCCCCTCCCCTTTTTTTAGTTTATCAATCATTACGCCGGCCGGAAATGGCGGCCAAATGAGCCTAGCTCCAGAGATAACGATATGTCTCTACCAGGGGCAAATGTCGACAAAGATAGCATGCATGGCGGGTTCCTCAAGATATTTGATGGGATTCAGGTTGAAACCGTCGAAGGAGCGAGCAGTAGCGACATCGTGCGTGCATTTTTCTTGGCTCTTAAGCCCCTACTCAAAAGCTACAGCACAAGGGTATGACGACAGTCAACGACCCTACCCCCGCTTCGTGCTGGTTCTACCGTGAGCCTTATAATGCTCCACATTAAACAAAACTTATAACATCTCTGTCATAGTACAAGGGCACGGGCGACCCTGGATGTGTTCGTCCTACCTACCTGCTCCGAAAGCTCATACTGATAGTAGCATCTTATAGACCTCCCGTCTGATAGTCACAACGACAGCGGGGCCTGGGAGGGATTGAGCGCAGACGTAAGCGTCGCTGTTTGTTTCCCTTACGCGGTACCCTGACCAACACTACCCTTTTATAGGACATTTGTAGTATCCTCGGAGTGATGGATCGCTCCATATGGCGAATTGTAAGTTTCTTCCTTGATACACTACCAACCTAATACTAAGTAGATTTTCGCTATAGTTTGTGACGGACGTAAGTCTCATACCCATATGTCTTCGCTATACATTACACCGATGCTTATCTTGTCCATAGTTCTGTTACTCGGGAAATTATTTCCGTAAGCACTAACCGTACTACATAGCTAACCTAACTTGTCTGAAATTTATTTTATGCGGTCTGCAGGTTTACAATATATGTTGCTCATCGACGAAACGGGTGCGCAGTGGGTCGAGACACCGGAGTGGTCAACACACCGAAGTGAATGTGCGGAGTTCGAGGCTCACGGGACTCCTGCTGTACGTCTTGGTAGCACCGAGACTAGAGTAGGACCTGTGTGCTTATGAAACTGCGTAGCTCCATCTTGCCGGGTCGACGGTCGAGGAAGAGGTTTTTGAAGGGCGACGTTCTGGAGGGTTCTTCACCAAAGTGATCATTTCCACTTTCACTTGAACCAGGCCTAGGCTTACTAGTTTCTTGTAAAGGCCTTGGTGGAAAACTGTGACCGACCGATGGCGCTGCCGGACCTGCTTCGGGCGATTCGGTGCGTACCCTACATTTACGACGACCCATTAGTTATCTTGGTTAATTTCTTTGGCACAATCATAGGGTGGCGGTGAACGTATATCTGGCGAAAGCAAAGAGCGATTGCGAACGGTTTCCGAAAGACGCAAAGCAGACGCCCCAGGTATGAATATGCTTGTATGCGTTGAATATTTTGGGCGCTAATGCTGGGTATGACAACACAGATTTTTTCGTCCATGAAATGGGTATGCACTCATTGCGTTGCCTATTTGTTGCCTTGATCGCTCATTGTTCTCTCTTGGATGTAGAGCCTAGAGGATATACATATCCTAGCCAAGTTCCATCAAGCTGATTCAGAATCTCTCGATATCCACTACGACGGCGCTACTACATCAATGTAATATCCACTAGCCGTCAACATCCAATCACCGGGCTCTTTGCATGGTTTGGCTTTCGAAGGGGTTCACCATATCTACCATTTCCTATTTTGATTATCTTCTTCGTAGCTGGGAGTACTTCTTGGATTCCGATCTCGGGGAACCAGGAAGGACCAGCGGTTTATTCTTATCTTATTTCGTCTATTTTTATCTACAGACAGAGCTTGTCTATTTCTTAATGTATCAATACGTACCATGTCCGCCGTCACGCGCGGACGGGATGCTTGAATTTTGATTTATGTTTCAGTAGATCTCTATTTTCGTATTATGCTATCAATAGTTCCCGATTGGAATGATGTTTGCCTCCTCGTTGTCCTCGAAGTTGCGCTAGTCAATTGCGGGGCTTGACGAGTAGCTGAATCCACATTCATATCAAGCTCGTGTATTTCAGACCTTCTGTTTTGGCTACACATCGCCCACGCCTACAGTATAGCTTGGCAAACCATCTTACTTCCTTTTCATCATAAAAACTATAAAAACCTGGGAGGCAGTCGGTGAAGTAATGTCTATTTCCGTATCCATGGTTAGGCAAACACAAAGGAGGCTTCAATCAACATGCATTTGAAATGAATCTCATTAGGCGCGGGATCGCCTCTCCTTTCTTCGAGCCAAAATACTGCATAGTCTATAACTGCCCTTCCTAATCCAGTCACTGCGGCTTGGTTGCTTTGTTCCCGTCTAAGACGCGATGTTCCAATCTGCTTGATCATTCTGGTAGGGTTTTTGCTGATGGTTGCGTTGCTATATTATCGCTCCCCTCTTCAACCAATCCTCCTCTTATAGTATCCCCTCTTGATTTCGAGTGATCTTTGTTCAAATGGGAAATAATATGGTAGCAGAATCCAGCAAACGACATGACCCAAGCAGACCACCCAAACGCCCATCGAATATTGTTGTTCCAACACCACTCGCTGAACACTTAGGCGAGGACTTGTGCACACATGAGAAGGGAGAAAATAACCCCGAGCAGCCTAGCAGCCCTCAAGAGGTTGAGCTCGGGGTTTATTTGCGAGCGTCGTTTTCTGAAGCAGGTTCGCCCCGGTCACCACTGGGTTCGGCATCACCTTCTAGGCCGCGGTTTAGTTCAAGTCGCATATCAGGTACGCAACTCTGCGCACCGCTTTGTGTTTTGAGATACTAAATTGCCGTATGGTTCTGGTTTGGTAGTAACACATTCTCATTTACCCAAAAGTTAGTGCGCCCACGCATATACCGAAACCCATGTGACCAACTTGACTTGTAGGCTTCTTCCTTTCCAATGCACAATGGCGTACCGATATCGTAACCTTTTGCAGGTATGGATTTTGCAAGCTACTACAAGGAGTTTTTTGTCTATGGTGTCTCACATTTTTATATAGCCACGCACGCGCCGATTCGGCCCTCGGACAAGCGCGTATCACACATATTCAGGCAAGAAAATCAAGGAGACCACCATTTATGCACGAGTATCTTCTTGTCTTCTGCACCGCTACCCAGGGGCAGCATTTCGTGGTGCGCATAGATCGACTTGGAAAAGTGGGCTCTCCCTCGTCCGGTGGATTACTGGGTTGGTGCGCTGGCCAAAGAGTAGCAGCGAACACAGCAATACAAGAAGTGGGGGTGTTCCATCTGGAAGGCTCCCGAGCGCAAGTCGACGCCCTGGACGGACCATGGTTGTCCAACGACGGCCGTTGGGGCTCATTTCCGGTTGCGACTCTAGTAACATGGGAGAGCGCCCGAGAGTTGAGTGGGCAGGTGTCCCACCATGTGCAGACGGCGAGCACACAGCGTGGGCCTAGCCCGCGACTGAGTGACGTATCGAGGCTACTCGAGGCTATCTTGCTGGAAATGCCGACGTAGTGAGCATATGATACGTGAACGCTTTTCAACTATCACTGACGTTTCTGTTTCAGTCACCTCGTGACCACAAACTGCTATTTTATGACCCGCTCCTCGCTACTTCTGCTTCAGCGCTGCTTTCCTACATCATTTGCTTGCTACCTCGGTTCAGCCTCAGGCGAGCTTGTCCGACACTCAGAGCTGGCAGAGCCCGTCTGGGCGGGCCTCCTACGATGGTACTTGCCTTTCGTCATCGCAGTATTCATTATCTACCTCCCAGCGGTTATCTTCACCCAAGTTATATTAGCTGGCACTACTAAGGGCGGTGGATTTGCCGATTCTTTGCGTATTTCAGCGCATGCAATCATTGATATTCCGCTTCCGGTTGGCCTTTTGCACGCTTGGATCACATCTTTGGAGGTTCGTATGAACGACCTGGTGCTGAGAATAGCAACCGAGTACCAGGGGATTTTGGCTCGTGAGGATCCTGAACGCGCACTACTGGGTGATCAGTAGGTCTAGCACAAGTACATATACTGTGAGAGACTAATCCTTTACCTAGACAACCTTTCGGAGTTCCCTCTACCGAACCATGGCACGTGCTTGCCGTATGGTACATCCTAGCCGTAACTTATACCCTAGGTAAGCTAATTACTTACACTTTACGAAGACCGATATCTCATAAGGGCTTAATATTATACTAGTGCCTTTTCTAGTTTTAGCTCTAAAGACGACAGGCTTTCTCATTACATTCTTCACTATGCTCGCTTTCGCTATTGCTTTCAATATCAAGTTTTTCGGCAATGATATCTTAGAAGATCCCTTCGCAGTGGACTCGCCCGCTACGGAGCCCCCCTTGGATGTTGACCTTCCCTCTATCGCAAGGGGCGACCCCATCCTCGGAACTTGACTTTAATTTTCCACTGTATTTCTAGCCAACCTACTTTTAACTTTACCCAATGAACATTGTACTTTTGCCTGTCCAAAGAAATCGATGATAATATCACGTACCATATGACCCTTCATGCTGCGTCTCGGCGCTTACAGACAGTAAGACGGATTTTGATTGATATTGCAGCACCGCCTGTCACTTGTCTCGCGCGAAATTTGTTAGCAAATGTCTCTGCTCGACTTTCTCTCGTTACTCCTAGGGCTGACTGGAGACTTGGGGGTTAGTACTCGACCTCAACACCACCCTGCTTTCGGACCCATCCGTCTATATCGTCGCCTCGCATGATGCCTTCGACGCTTGCGGCTTGTTTGGCCACTATACGTCCTTCTCGTCGCCCCTGAGGTTCTGTTGGTCTACGCCCTAGCCCACGACTAGCTGTGCTCCATTAGTAGTTGGCTAGGCGACATCTGTTCTTAGTTAGCTAATCGGCAAGCCACAAAGGAATTTATTGGCTGCATGGTTCCGCTGAAACGATCCCCTTCCATGCCCGGTCACATTGCTTTCTCTATCTATCAATTGCTTGACGTATGTGATAGTCCACCCTTATCCAGTGTGCTTGCTCTATTCCCCTCTGAAGTAACTGCCCGATCATTCGGGGTTTGCCTATTATCACTGCCACCAAGCTATATATTATAGAGCTCTCTGCTTCAACTGATCCCTCTTGTAGCGTCCCCTTTTACTCCTAGTATTTGATTTTTAATGGTGCGCGATACAGCAACGGACTTCAGCGGCCAACATCCGACACCGGCTAACCTGGGCAGACTGTCGGAACGCCCACCAAACATCATTGTTCCACCACCCCCTGGACTTAGCTTGGGTGAGGACTCGCACTCACACAAGAATCACAAAGATGGCCGCGAACGACCTGGCAGTCCTCAGGAGGTCGAGCTCGGAGTTTATTTGCAGGCATCGTTTTCAGACGCAGGTACTCCTCGGTCACCACTGGGTTCAGCATCGCCTTCGAGGGGTCGGTTTAGTTCAAGACATACTTCTGGTACGCTTCTCGTTATACCGTGCAGTCATTTAGAGAGCTAAGCTTTTATATACGTTTTGTTTCATAACAGTACCTTCTTTTAGAACTGAAAGTGTGTTAGTACGCCCACCCGTACCCCAAAGCACTTTTGGCTGATCGATTTGTAGGCTTCTTTCTTGCTAATCCTCAATGGCGCACCGATATCGTAACCTTTTGCAGGTATATCTGTATAAAACGTCCATTTTGGTGATTTCTTACATATCTTCGTAGCCACGCTCGCATCGATTCGGTCCTGGGAAGAGCACGTATCACTCATGTACAAGCGAGGAAATCGAGAAGGCCTCCGTTTCTTCACGAGTACCTGCTGGTCTTCTTCACCGCTACCCAGGGGCAACGCTTCGTAGTGCGCATAGATCGACTCGGAAAAGTAGGTTCTCCCTCGTCAGGCAGCTCGCTCGGCTGGTGTGCTGGTCAAAGAGGAGTAGCAGCAAACACGGCGAAACAAGAAGTGGGGGTGTTCCATCTTCAAGATACGCAAACTCAAGTAGACGCTCTGGATGGACCATGGCTGTCGAACGATGGTCGTTGGGGGTCATGTCCTGTTGCAACCCTCGTGACATGGGAGAACGCTCGAGACACGAGCGGTCAGGTGTCCCATCATGTGAAGACGGCCAGCACCCAGCATGGACCTAGCCCACGACTTAGTGACGTATCGAGACTACTCGAGGCTATTTTACTAGAAATGCCAACATAGTAAGTACAATAATAGTAATACACAAACAACTCTAGTTCCATTTTAACCTCTCCATTTCAGCCACCTTATGACCACAAATTGTTACTTCATGACCCGCTCCTCGCTACTTCTGCTTCAGCGCTGCTTCCCTACGTCCTTTGCTTGCTACCTTGGCGCCGCCTCGGGAGAACTCGTACCGCCTTCGGAGCTCGCAGAGCCCGTCTGGGCGGGCCTCCTACGATGGTACCTGCCTTTCGTACTGGCAGTACTGATGATCTACCTCCCAACAGTCATTTTTACCCAGATTGTCTTGGCTGGTACCAATATGGGCGAGGGATCCCCTATTATTGATGCATTACGCATTTCAGCACATGCGATCATTGACATCCCGCTTCCTGTTGGTTTCCTGCACACCTGGATGACATCTTTGGAGGTCCGCATTAATGACCTTGTACTGAGAATCGCAACCGGGTACCGGGAGCTCTTAGCGCGTGAAAACCCGGACTGTGGGCTATTGGGTGATCGGTGGGTTTAGTGCTTGTATGCGGCCTAGGAGGTGCTGATCTCCTGTGTAGACAACCTTTTGGGGTTCCATTTGCGAAACCATGGTATGCATTTGCCGCGTGGTGTATCATTGGTGCAACTTGTACTTTAGGTGGGCCGCTTAGTTATGCATTCCGGGTGCAGCATTCCATCATAGACTGAAATCATGCAAGTGTTTTTCGTAGTTTTGATTTTGAAGCCAGTGGGCGTTCTCATTATGTTCTTCGCTATGCTCGCTTTCGCTATCACTTTCAACCTTAAGTTTTTCAATAGCGATATTTTAGAAGATCCCTTCGCCGTGGATCCGCTCGCCAGAGACGCGCTCCCGGACGGCGACCTTCCCGCTCTTGAGAGCGGCGACCCTATTTTCGGAACTTGACTTTTCGTTCGGATTGTATTTCGGGCCAGCCTGCGTGCTGATTTGCTCAATGTATTTTATTCTCTGACCTGGGCTAAATGACTGACGACGAAACTGATAGCAAAGAAAAGGGATAAACGAATGTAAGAGAAGGGTTGTAATACATATTGGGTGGAATGCGTCATGAGCTTCGATACAAATGAAAACACGCATCGAAACTAGTCGTGGTATCATATGGCAATGAGCCAGGAACGTCGTGAACTCAGACATAAGTCCTCCGCATTATCATGATTTCAAGAAACTTGCAAATGGGAGCGGAGGGAGAGTGAAATCAAAAGTCTCTTGGACCAGGAACCATAGGAATTAGAAGGAACGACAAGCCCAAAATATAGAGAGAAAAGGATGATACGTATCTGCATATATACATCATCTCTATCGCCCCCATCCAACACTCCCGCTCCTAAACCTCCCCGTACCCTCCTTCCCCTTCTCCTTTCCCGCCGCACTTGCGGCCTTCGTAGGAACCCCAACTGAACTAGGCCGTCCGATCCTGCTCATCCCCAGCATACTCTGACTCGAGCTAACAGCATTGCTCTTCGCCTGGTTCCCAGCCCGCGGCGGAGACGAGACCACCTTGCGTGTCCCTCCACCCACGCTAGCACTCGACCCACCCCCGGCGCTAGTCATCCCCAGCGGCAACGTGGGACTTGTCGCGGTCCCACGCCCGCCAGGGCCAGCAGGGTGTAATGACAGTCGCCTCGTGGACTTTCGTAACGCAAAGTTGTCGGATTTGGATGGACTTCGCTCGCTGGGTGCGAATAGCATGGTACCCCCAGTTGGTGTTGTAGGCCTGCCAGGCAACAGTCGTTTCTCGTCGTCGGCTCCTAGGAGGGGAGAGGATGGAATATGCGAGAGAGAGGGTATACTCGGGAGTGGGTATGGTATTGAGCTCTGGCCGTAAAGTCCACCTCGTGTGGGAGCGGAATTTGTGTGGCTGTGAGAGGCGGTTCGTGACTGCGGTCGCCGAATTGACATCCCGAATAGGGAGGTTGAGCTAGGCAGCCCAGGGGTGGCACGTCCAGACCCAGAGGCAACGGAGCGCGACACCACTCGCGTAGACCCAGTAGTAGACGCTGGAGTAGCTCGCCCGGACGGAGGTATATCGAGCTGCGACTCTAATGATACAGCTCGGAACGCAGAGGGCGGAGGGCTTTCGTGCATCGATCGCCGCTCACGATCACTCGAGAACGAAGGACGTTTGCGCTCCGTCGCGTTGGTCCGTTCGCTCGTAAATGATGCGTGCTCGGCTAGCGGGGGACGGGGTAATGGAGACGGTGAAGGCATCTCGTCCTTGTTGAGTCCCTCTGAAACGATGACCCACCCTGGGCTTTCTGTTACAGCAGTGTCTATGCTCCTTCTAAACTTCTTAGGCTCCTTCTCCTTCTCCTTTGGCGCGTCAGCGGCATTCTCCTTGCTCGCGCCAGCTATCCGGGCGCGGACCGAAGGATTCCGAAGACGAGGCATGGGTACCCTGTTAATCTTTTGCTCCAGAGTCCGTACACGTGCTCGCATCTCCCCGACCATTTGGACAGCGGTCCCCCGCTTCACAGTGCCAATGTTAGAAGCTGTAGCAACACCATTTGGTCGTGGCCGCGGGGTAACAGGGAGAGGTGCTCCGAACGCGGGTGAATTTCGTGCGGTTGGCAGGCGAGTAGGGGTGGGCGATGCTAGCATAGGCAAAGTCGTACTGCGTCGAAGTGGGTCGGGGGTAGTGTTGATGTGTCCGTTTTGTCCAAAGCCAGCACGGTTGAGCAGCGCAGATTGGCCGAATAATGGGCCGTTTGGTGTACGAACGACTGTCGGGGTAGCGATACCCGTACCTGGGCGACGCGTGACAGACATTGTACGTGTGGATGGCGAGTTGAGGACACCCATCTTCGCGCGAGGCGTCACGTTGGGGGTCTCAGTAGGCGCCGACTTGGGGACAAGATCATCGAGTTGCAGGTCAGACGAGGTGCGCGACGCGGCGGAGGGTGTTGGCGAACGGGACTCATGTGACGAGATGGATTTAGCCGAGCTAGTGGCTGTCGAGGGCGCCGAGGGGAATTGCGGTTGGCTTCGTGCGAGCTCAACAAGATGTCGTGTCTGAGACAACTCTTCTCTCATTCGAGAAAGCTCCTCGGAGAGTGCTTTGTTCTGTTCGTCAATGGCAGCATGTTGTTCGGAGAGACGTGCGTTCTGGTCTTTCAAAATAGTAGACTCCTCGGACGCCTCTGGTTGAATTGATATAGTCAGCGACCGATTACGGGAATAGTTTAGTAAACAGACCTCGCAACTCATCCCTTAATCGTTGCATGTCCTCCTCCAATGCCACTCGGTCCTGCAATTCATGCTCAAGCAGGATCTTTTCTTCCAAGGCTCGAGCATAACGACCCTCCATGTCGGCTAGCGAGCTGCTCACTTCACGCTCAGATCGTTCTAGGTCGTCATTGCCGACCTCGAGCTCTCGTAGTTGTACCTTGATAAGAGAATGTTGTTGGCGAAGAGCTAGCGATACCAGTATTAGCTAGCATGCTGTGCATTAATCAGGCAGTGCTCACCATCTAGTTCACGTTGTAATGAGTTGACAGTAGTATTATGAGTACCTTGGAGATTTGTGAGTTTGGCCTTGCTGTCATCGCGTTCGCGTTCGACCCGTTCAACACGGTTACGAAGGTCGGACATCTGTTGTTCTGTACTTTCTAGCTCGCGCTCGAGTTCTTCTTCAAGTTCCTTCGAGCTAGTTTGGAATTCATCTACACGTGGAGAAAATCGCGAGTGAGCCGACAGATGATATCATCTCGGTGACGCTGATCCCCACGCCCACCAGCTCGTTCACGCCGCTGGTGACTGGAATCAACATGAAAGAGGGCTCACCTAGCTCTGCTCGAGTCTCCTGTAATAAGTCCGACATCTCATGGTACTTTGCCTCCCAATCGACATTATCATTGGATGCACGCGACGAGGAGGGCGTGTTAGGTGGAGATGATGACATCGTTCTATCGTGCAGCGCAGACATAGGTGAGAACACAATAGTAGACATGATGCGAGCGCGTCGCAGAGTCTACAGAGAGGGTGCCGATTTAGAATGAGTCAGTGTTGCTGCGCCTGGGACTGGTTGGCACGTAGATGAGTCGAGGGGTCGTTAGCCTTGCACAGAAATAAACCGGAGAGAAAATGAGCAATTTAGCAGCTAAAATGCATTGACAAGTGGTCTGACTCCTTTAGTACAGATGCAAGACCGGACCGAAGAGTGTTTGGCGGCGGGTTGTGGAGGGCGAGAACACCAACAACCATCATATTCAGGAGTCCGTTTACACCGCTTTGGACCAGGCGCCCAGCGCTAGTTTCGCGCTTGTTTCAAGTTTCGATAAACCGAATGCTAATACTCAGATCTACCTCGTGTCCAACGATGAGAAGACACGTAGCTCAAAGAAAACGCGGGGTAGTTTTAGAGTAGTCCAGACTTTAAAAGCGCGACATCCTGACGAATCCGTCACACATATAAGTTACGGACATTCCAGGGCAGCGTGGTAGACTTCGCTGCGAACTCAGCATATGGCACATGGTTTTGCATTTTTATCAAACAGTTCCGATCGTAAATGTGCGTATCTATGCCCCGTTTCGAATCAAATCGATGTGTAATTCGGAGCGAGGTCTGAACTCGCACGCAAAAGTCTTTGGACGGCTGAAACTGCATCAGGGTCAATGCTTGTGGGCAGATAAATCAAAACTCACTAGATCATAGCGTTATTAGCACCCTCCGTAGTTGGTACGATACCGTTTCCGCTCTTGTCTTTGTGTTTCGTAATATTGAATGTGGCCAGAATGGAAGCGATTATAATGAAAGCCGTAGCTTGACCAAAATGGATTCCAGAACAAAGCCTTCAAGGCATAACAAACGTGTCACTGAGGTGTAGCTTCTTGAGAAATAGCACCCAAGAAACTCACCTACGGCCCCACCCAAATGCCGGTGCGGCGGCCACTGTTGGGTCTAAAAACCTATCCGGGTTGAAAACCTCAGCGTCGTCATAAATGCGCTCATCTCGGCTCATCGCGCTGCAACGATACAGCTAGAGTAAGCTGAAGCTAACGGAAAAGAGCGAGAAAAAAACACACAAAACATTCCCGATGCTAATTTTCAAACCTTGTTAGAAAAACAGTACATGAGTTGGATTTATGCTCACACTATCGCATCCTTGGGAATTCGGTATCCGCAGTATTCGTCTTCCCGAGTGCACGCATGAGGAATTGCTATAACATCCATGTTGAGTTTACGTATCCTAGCTGGCGAATTCGCTCACCAATTGGGGCAGGCGGCTGCCACCTCCAGACCTCAGACATCAACCTCTCGATGTAAGGCAATTTAGGCCGATCTTCGGCGGTAGGTAAACGACCTGAGCCTATCACAGCGTCGACCTCCTCTTGAGCCTTGGATTGAACGTTTGGAAATAGAACCATAGCCAAAACAAAAACCATGAGCGTGTTTATGGTCTAAAGTCATTATCAGCATGCGCATCAAAGCGGCCGTTGGAACTACGTACTGCATCCGTAGCAACTATATGCAGGTAATTTTAAGACATTTTCTATGCTGAGAATATGGATTATTTACCTCCGTATGTCGCTATAGCTAGGTTCTTTGTAAATTCATCTGAAGCGTCCTCGTCCCATCCTAGGCCCTTAACTTCTTTGAGAGTGGACGCGACTATCGAGCGATCGTCCACGCCAGCTACCTATAGATATTTCAGTGCAGTTTCTCTCGACATGGCGCAGAATAATACTTACAACTCGTTCCTTGGCCCAGTTGTATATGCTATCAATTGCGTGGCTCTTCTGAACCCCCCACTCGCGCGCCTTTTTCTTCCAGCTCATGCCGGGTAACCATTCGGGGACGTAAGCCAGCCAAGGCACAGAGTTTACAAGGAAATCTAGAACGAAGATATAAATCCTAGTCCGCACATATGGGGTAAGCAATACGTACTTGATGGCACTACAGCCTTGGTCAAGTTCTCAATAAACACATTCGTGTTCACCACAAACGGATCCTCCACTGTTTCGAGTTGATAGCCATAGACTGAATCCAAAACAGTCGATGCGATTGTTCTAACGTAACCGAATTCAACGCTCAATACACATATGCAACGCAAGCAAGGCAACTTACCTATACAATTCGCTCTCCACTTGAGCAGAAGAGTCTAGATCCTTCGAAACAAGAAGCAGGCGCTGCAGAAGTAGTCTACTTTGATGCTGCTGCGGCGCGCGAAATGAAGTTATGGCCTGCTTGCTCAAGAATGAATGGAGCATCTTGCGATAACGCTTCCATCGTTCTGTAGGGTTCATGAATAGAACAAAATCTTGTAGATTCATTCTATCGCCGCGCTTTAGCACTTTCAGATATGAAGGAGAGATTATCCTCACAGCGAGGGCGACGAAATCATCGGAACATCAGCTCGGCCTGAGTATACATTTGCCCGCTTTTCGAGGAGTTCAGTGGCAGCTTCTGCAGAGTTGAGCACGACAATCGTAGTCCCGAAAAAGCTCAATGAGAATATATCGCCTAGGCCGTCAAAGCTTTCAGTGGGCATACTCTCGCATGTAGCCTCATCGCAACTCACTTCCAAGTTTTCTGCCCATCTCTAGGAAAGCATGCTGCTCGGATGACCCGGGCATCGACAGAAGTTGCCCAATAACTGGATAAGAACGAGGACCAGGAGGTAATGGCAATCCTTTGCGAGTGAATAGTCCGACTGTAAACCAGCGATAGACGAAAAAGCTAGCAGCAACCAAGAACGAGTACGCTAAAGCTTCATTCATATTGAGCGATTGCAGGGGGTACGAGGCCTCCAGGAATCGCTTGCAAGAGGGATTTGAAGTAAAGTAAGAGTTCGGATGTATTCCGAACGGCGTAGCGGTGTTCTCCGTACTAAGCACGAACCATAGTTCTATAAGCCAAGTACACATCCAAAAAAATGAACAGAAGTCGCAGGTCCGTGAAAAACGTCACCCGCAGGAAACGCCTAGGTTCGAAGAAGCAAAACTAAGGCCCCATCAGGCAGCGTGTCCGAGATAACGAAGATGGCTGGATTTCTCGAAAGAGCGCTGCAAATCATGGGCATGGAATAACATAGAAGTTATTTGAAGGGGAGGTGGAAGCGAATCCAGAACGCGGCGTGCCCTTCTACAGCACAGTAGGTTTTCCAAATCATAGAACGACCCAATGTTCAACCAAGACACCGTAGCAAAAGCATAAATCGTAAGCATATTTTAGTAACATTGAAGTTGCAAGTCAAGTTACTGAGTCGTGGTTGTTGTGGTTTGTGTGGAGCGGATAATAGACAGTTTGGGCATAGCGACAAATTGAGACTTCGGCTCTGCTGACAACGCCAATTTGATGAACTGAGAGGGACATTTTCTGAGAGACCAACACCCCCAGTGTAAACTCACGTAGCATCTATCAATATTGTAGCGCTACTCTCTCGGACCCCACTCGTCAAAAAAATGGCTCGGAATATGTAGATTTGAGCTCACCAATAATCGTGTGAGTATTCGGTTTGTTTGGTACATTGTCGCTAAGCGCCCGATGATTCGGCTCCTCCACCCAACCTCATCTGCCTCACCGCACGAATGTCAGCGTCTCCTAGCAGTAACCCTCCTAAAGATGACATCGACCGACTCCTTGATAGATTGCCCATTCCACCGCCCATATTTGCACCTCGGGGGCTCGTACTCGCAGCCCGGCTAGTGGATGCTTTGTCTACTCATACTCCTGGCCTTTTGTCTCATCCTCTCACGATCTCCCGAGCTGAATCTCTGGCCATTGCACTAGATAAATCCGCTCATAAAAACGACCCCTCTGGCCCACTACTGCCTCGACATTCTGATCCAGACGAACAACACAGGTCCACAAAGCGACGAGTGCAACTCGAGGAGATGAGTGACGAATGGTGCTATTTGGCAACCAGGTAAGCTATGATAATCGAACTCCCAACCTACATGTTAACTCATAAATGGAGCTAGAATCGAAACTAAAGCAGACCTCACCCGAGTTCGAACTCAATTGGAGATCCCTGACCCCTTCCTTACGTCGCATCGTGAACATTTTACGGGCGACGAGGCGCTTGCTGTTCTACTGTCCCACCTTTCCTACCCAGCTCGACTGTCGGACCTAGCCGACAAGTGGGGTCGCTCCGGCTCTACTATTTCTCGCTGTGTTTCCGAGCTTGGGAAACTAGTTTTCACAAAATGGCGCTGCACCCTCGAATTTAACCCTTGTTTTCACTCTCCCGAGAGGCTCGAACGGTATTCTGCCTGCATTAGTGCTGCTGGGAGTCCTCTATCGGATATATGGGGCTTTATCGACTGCACAATCATTGAGATGTGCCGCCCAATCAAGAACCAGGATATTGTCTACAACGGGTACAAAAAGCATCATGCTATGAAGTACCAAGCCGTAGTGACTCCTGACGGGCATTTGTGCCCGGTTTATGGTGCAGTGGAAGGAAGGCGAGCAGATGGTGGACTACTGGAGATGTCGGAGCTGGAGGAGACAGGTCGCACACATGCGATTGGCACAGATGGCCGACAGCTGTTTGTCTACGGCGATCCTGCGTATGGGCTCAGCGACACTGTGATTTCGGGTGTGAAGAAGCTGGATAACCTCACAGAGACTGAGCGTAGGTTTAACATGGAGATGTCCAAGCTACGCCAGTCAGTGGAATGGGGGTTTGGATGCGTATCCACCAATTTTGCTTTTTCGGACTACTCGAAGAGCTTGAAGCTTGGCCTTCAGCCAGTTGGACGCCTCTACCTTCTCTCTGTTATATTCACCAACATCCGTGCATGCCTGTACCCCTCCGAGATCTCAATCAAGTTTCAATGTGAACCTCTTTCTCTTGAAGATTATTTGAACTGCTTTAGATGATGTACGATATATACAAATAACATTTATGTAAACAACTAAACTACGGAGCCAGGATGTTCTTCAATTCTACTAAGGTGCTTCCAATTTGTTCAAGGGCTGCTGCCATCCGCAGTGTAGCCAAGCCATTATCCCGGGTAGCTCGAATGAGCTCACGTTGAAGGGCCTCTGCACGTTGCGCACGCATCCCCTCCGCACGATCAACTGCTGAGGTGATACTTGAAACCAAATTAGGTAGTGTGGGTGAAATAGCTGGCACGCCTTCGGGTGGCGCAGAAGACGCTCGAGCAAGCGCATGAGCTGGAGACGCGGAGCGAGAGACAGCTGCGCTGGGATTGCGGGCAGACATGTCCTGGAGTGCATGCTCGCGTGCCTGAGCTCCCAACACTTGTTTTCGAAGCCCATCCTGGCAAAGCTAAGTCAGAATCAAAGCTTCAAATTTAAGAAGATAAAAAAATACCTATTCTTTGCGCAATAACCTTCCAGTTTTCCCCTCCTCCCATTCTGTCCAATTATGCGATAGTGTATCCAGGATGGAGGCAACCTCAATGTGCTGCTCAGACGTGAGTGGCAGACGGAGGTTCTCAGGGGTGTCTCCTTTCTGTTAATCTAAATCAGTGCCAAATTATTTAAGAGAACATCAGACTCACCTCTTGTAGTTGCCGCAGCTGCGAAGCCTTCTTTTGAACGGTTCGTGGCCCTGCCCGTGGGTCCAAAGAGTACCGATCATTGAGGGTTTCAGCGATTTCAGTCCACGCACGCCCTGTAGTTCCGTGTGCAGCTGCCCATGGTTGTTTATCGCACAAGATGATGATGAGATCGCGGAGGATCTCAAAGGTAAACTTGACGCGTGGCTTCCCAGGTAGCTTCTCTGCCAAGTCAGCCGGTTCTGGTGAGGGATCTGGAGTTACAGCAGGTGGCTCAGGTGAGGGTGTTTTTTTCTTCGCAGCACGACGAGTCTTGGACTTTACTTTGCCCATACCAGATGATGGATGTGGTAACACAGAGCAAAGGTCGTTGTTAGGGACAATTTGAAAATGCCCAAGTTACAATTTCAATAGGGACATTGGCGCTATGCCCAAACTGTCTAATTTCGCATTTCGGGATCTAAGCCACACAGCCACAGAGTAAAGTGGCTACACCGTGGCTACCCCCGCATTCCACTTCTTATCTCCTCCCCCACTCACCCCGCCCTCCTTTCGCAGTAAGCCTAATCCATAACACCCCCTCAAAAACCTACCACACCATCCAATCTCGGATAGTCCACTTAAAAACCTAATCCAGAGCCGGACCCGGCTCCAAACTGACTCGCTGTACCCCTACTCGACTTGACTCATGAATGAGTCGTACGTTACGTATAAAAGTGGCTAATCCTGCAGCGTGTCAGCTCACTAACACTACTCTAGCACTTCCGCATATCGCCACTCTGGCACTTTCACGTTCATCCTCTGATCCCTCTCTCTTGATGGATGATATTTCAGCCATCCAAAATGTCAAAAAAGAAATATTTATACAACGAACTCTGTAAATACACAACACGCACTGCAGTACTCTCGAAGAGCAAACTAAACACAAGAAAGATTATGCACATCGTCCCCATTCGTATACCACTTGACATCCCAGTCTAAACCCATTAACCCCGAACAGATAGGCCATCCTATTACCAAGCACCTAAGCCATCCAAAAACCACAGACCCACCCCGCGCAAAATGTAGCAGCACACGCAGCCCCAACACCAATCAACACACTGAACCCACTCCATCCTCCTCCCCTTCCCCCATCATATCCTCCAGCTTTCCCCCTCACACTCCTCGTCTGCCTAGACCTAGACCCAAATCCAAACACACCTCCAATCATCCTCGGCAAGACGGAAACGGCGAGCGCGAGCAGTGACGGGACGTGTAGAGGATCGTGGTAAAGGCTCCTAGCAAGCGGCGTGCTCGACCCCTCGCCATACGTAGGCTCGAGCTTCCTGCGGCGAATCGTGGTATACATCAAAGGTGGGGATGGAGACGGAGACGTCTGCCGTGCGCTAGATGTCTCAGCAACCGACGAAGGTGCATTGAAGACCGGCAACGGCTCCCTCATATGTCCCGTAGCGTCCACAGGAGTACGTTGTGACAACGTATCCGCAGCAACACCAGAAGGCTCGTTCTCGCGCGCATATCCGCCCAACTTCCACATCGTGTGCATAATCATATCCTCGTCATCTGTTTCTTCAAGCTCGAATTCTTCTTCCCGGTCGCTCTGCCCCGCGTCCACATCCTCGAATCCAAGGAAACCCACGTTTCTACGCTCGACCGATCGAGCTTCCTCAACCCGGTCCGGACTTCCCTCCCTCTCCTGCTCGCGCCACGCGACAAATCGAGCAGCAGCCGCATCTCGCAAAGTCCCGAGAGCCCGTGGATTATGGAATAACACATGCGCCAACTCGCCCATGCTATTCAAATGAAGCACGTACTCCCGATCTGCGGACGCAGGAGGGAACGGCGGCGACGCAGTCGCAGAGACGGGCATCGAGTACACATACGGGGGAGACGCATGTGCAGACACCGTTTGCCTCGAAATTCGGAGCGGGGCTACACCCGGGTGGCGTCCTCGCTCAACCGGATGCCCGTGGTGCTGGGACATTATCATCTGGGGTGACTGGGGGATCACCGTACGGTGTGTGGCGTTGCGAGAAAGAGGCGGTGGTGCGAAATGCTCCATTCCATTCTGAGACGACGAGCGCGAGGTGGCTCGGGTCTGAGACTGGGCAAGACGGGGGTGATGCCGCCTTCTGGAGTGATGAGGTAACGTGATCACGGGCGCGTGCGCAGCAATCGCCGCGATGATGTCGTGCTCGCGAGCCGTGATGGCTAATTCAGGAAGTGGGAGATCCAGTCAGCATTTCGCAAGCTAATCACCGATCAATTAGGAATACGTACGTTCAGAAACGACGACAACAACAGCCGTGAGCAGGGGCGTTCGGTGCGAGGCAAGCATGGCCGTAAAGTCGGGACCAGGTGACCTTGCAGGGTGGAGCTGGGAATGAAGTGCACGGAACGAAGCATGAAGGGTTTGCAGGACTTGTTGAATTACTCGCTTCGTCCCCGCGGGCTACGGCACAGAATAAGCAACAGTGATAACGTCCGCGCCAAGACGGACTACTCACGTCGTTATCGCGTGGATCTAGTCCAGGCATAACAGTAAGACGGACATTGCGCTCGCGGTCTGCTAGAATGGTAGAGGCTTCCAAGCACGCCGGGACGTCACCCGTGGGCTGGTCCCAGCCGTGAATGTGAACGACATGGGGGCTGCGCATGAGCAGATTGTCTGCAAGACTCCTCTGCCCGCCGAGCACGAGCAATCGAACGTTGCCCAGTGCTTCTCCATACGCGTTTTCAGCTTCAGGCGCGGGTGGCTGAGGGACTAGAGAAGGACCCAAGGCAAGCGAAGGAATGACAAGGTGGTGGGCCGACTCGGGGTGGTCGTGCGAGGAAAAAGCGGCATGGTCATCTGGGTCGGTAGTGGCATGTCGGGAAAACTGTGCGTCTTCGAGGGACCAGATCGATCCCGTGCCCGACAGCGCCGATGGGAACGAGCCGAGCGAAGAGGGGGAGCCTGGGATAGAGACTGAATGGAGATGGGGGGACGTCGGAGGAGACGGCAGCAGGGGGGCTGAGCGAGGCGACGACGGGTGGGAGTTCATCGCACTGGATACAGAGCGGACGCCGTAGACGCCAGAGACACCAGAGACGCTTTCAAAGACGCTACTCATCTCTATTGCATGTGGTCGATGTCGGCTTTCAGTGGGGCCGCCACTGTCACCTGACCCCACTTACCAATGCTGACCTCAGTCAGACAGCTTAGTCATCTGGCCCCTATTCCCCCGCCTTGGCAACAACCGCATATACCATCCGTAAATGAGCAATTTCCACGTCGCTGCCCCCTCGCTAGTCTCATTCTCGTCGCCCTCGTCATCGAACGAGCGGGCTCTGTGTAGTTGCCACGTGCGATCCACGTGTTGGCAGCGCAACACCCCTGACTAGCGCGCCCGACTGCGCCGACCACAACAACCCCTTTGTACGCTCGCCGTCTCCCATACCCACCCAATATGCCCAGTACACTCGCCCAGTCACGCGCACGCCCTTCTGCTCATTTACCCGCGAGTTTGACTCTCCGCGGCAACCGGGCGCCCTCAGAAACTGTGCGTGTCGTCCGCGTTTAGCCAGGGCGGACGCATCGATCGTATAGCAACTTTATTGGACGTAGCGTGATGCGCGCGCCTCTCCACTCTGACGCTACTTGCGATGGATCCACTTTTGCGAGCTTATAACCCCGCTGCTAGACTGCGACGGTCTCCCATCCAACTCGCTACTCCAGCTCCCACTACACGTCTCTTCCGATTAAACTTTTCGTCCATCGCTCCGACACGACGTCAGTGCCGCCCTATCTTCCTGAGGGAGTTCATTTCGCCCAGCTTCGAATCACCCACTCGATTAAAACAACGCACGGCTTCCCCACTTACACCACCCTATCTGCTGTCGCTTTGTTGCTATTTCATTAACCAGGTCTACATTCAATTACACCCCACCACGGACACTTGTCGGCCCAGTCCCCGCCTTCCCCGGAGTATCTGAACCCCCCCGGGAAAACCACAACACCCCCGCACCGATCACACTCCCAAATCAGCCATGTAAGCTCAAAAACCACTCTGCGCGCACTGTTCTGAAATCTCCCCAACCATCCTACTCCCTCTAGGCCCCCGAGTGAGAAGTATGACGCCCGCCCAGTGTCTCCGCTCCCGACCGAGACCGTGCATCGTATATTGAGACACCTCCCTTCGACTTCTCTTCCTGCTGTGTGCCTGACGTCGACGAGGTTTCGAGATGTGGCCGAACCTGTCTTGTATCGCGATCCGAATGCTCTGAGTCCTGCGCGCGTACTAGGGTTGTTGAAGACTTTGCTGAGACGGCCTGGGTTGATGCGCTATGTGAGAGCGTTGACTTTTCATCTAGATGGGCCAGATGCTGCACCTGGACTAGGCACGATATACCTCCCTGCTTTATTGCGTCTCCTAGCATGGGTACTGGTACATCCAAATCTAGAAAATCTACGAGACCTCGCATTCTGCGCTCGAGGAGATACAGCCTGGGCTCTGCCGTCTCCCCTTTCCCCGCCATCCTCTCCGACCTCCGCCTCACTCCCAACTTCCTCGCCCTCCGAATCAGACGAACCCCCCGCGACACCCCTCCCAAACCTAACCCACTTCTCAACAACATCCTCTAGCACACCCTATCTCTCGTCTTTCCTAACCTCTCACCCAACCCTCACCCACCTTACCCTTCACTCGCACGCAATGGGCCTCCGCCTCCCCCCACACGCCCTCCCCCAACTCACGCATCTCGCATGCGCAGCACCCGCATTAGCATATATCCCCTCCCGTCGACTCGCACATGTCGCTCTACTCGATGCGCCATTCATCCCTCTCCTCGGTACGGCTTACATATCCGTCTTGAGCGAAGCAGGCGCCCACACCAACTCTGGCTCCGGTTCTCACACGGCGAGTGCAAGTAGAGAAGGAGATAGAGACGAAGAAAGAGAGGGCGTGCGATCCGTCGAACTTCGGCTAGGACATGTAGTCATCACGCCCGCTCAAGCACCTCTCATCCTCGAACCGTTTGCTCAACACGTTCCTGCCCTCAGTCGACTAGGAATCATAGCCGGACCTAGTTTCTTCCAACAGGTACGTCCATCCCTTAATCACCCTTCATTCTATAGTCGGACGATCGAATAAATACTAATTATATGCGCTTTATTTATAGCCCGTCCTCGAATCCCTCATATCCCCCCTCTCAGGATTCACAGACCTCTCAGCCCTGCATATGGAATGCAACGCAGAGTCGGGATGCGATCCTCTCAGCGAAGAAGAGACGAACGGAATTGTGAAGAGGTGGAGAGAGGCGTGTCCGAGTTTGGGAAGGGTGAGGCTGCCGTGGTGTGTAATGGAAGCTGGAGAGATGGGTTAAAGCTGGGCGCTGGGTGGACTGGTTTGGCTTGGTAGAAGGTGTGTGGAGTGGAGGGGTGCGTGGATAAGTGCATAGGGCGGGTCGAGAACATTGGAGAGATTGAGTTGGCTTGGACACGCAGTCTGTGGCGGTTCAGGTCAGGGCATGGTCAGCCCAGCTTAACGCCGCACATCCCCCTATTCAGCCAACTCGGATCCTCTCATTCGCTCCAGAACCTTCCACGCCTACTATTCATTACATAAAAGTACGTTTTGCTTCGTTATGTATATCTTTAGATGCTTTGCTCGCCTCCTGTATCCTATTTATGTTCGTTGTCTTTTTCGTTTAATCCTGCTATCTGGTTATGTTCTGTCCGTCCAAATGTTATGCATAGCTAAAATCCTTGTGTGAGCGTACAGGAGAGGCCGAAATCTACACAGATACAAGGCACGAAACGAACACGAACACGAAACAAAAAGTAAAAATACAGTAGAAAGAAATACAAGCCACCTCCCCACATTAGCCATCCACGAAACAAAAACGAGAACACAAAGCACAGACACAGACATAAAACCGGGTATACCATCCAAGGTAAAAAGATCGCTCGCTTATACGTCAGATGTAAGCGCGCCCTTCTTCAGCTTGAGCGAGTACGCGAGTGGCCACATCGCCTTGTCTGCGACCCGCTTCTTGGCCAACGCCTCGTCTCGCGCCAAGCACACAAACTGCGTCTTCTCGCCTAGCCAATCCACAGCCAAGATTCCGCGCCGGTCATCGCCCACACGGGCGATTCGCTCCCTATATGCGTGGTAGATGCGATTACGGTCGTCGTCAGACGGCAGAAGCCAGAGCATGCTCTCTTCAATCGGGACGTAGAGAACGTCATGAACCGCTTGGAGGACGTCTCGAATGGTCACACCAGCTGAACCTTCTTGCGCGTGAACAGGGACAAGCCACGGCAGAGCATCGTTGCACGCGATGAGGATGAATGGCACAGGTGGAGAAGTAGCATACGCCGCGCTAGCCGGGTGCTCGTACAACAGCTCAGGTTCATGTCCATTAAGAACGACAGCAGCCTTGGGGTCGTCCCGGACATCCCACTTCATGCGCAGCCCGGCGGGCGACTCGGGCGTGCGCAGGATCGACTGGGCTTTGAGGAGTCCGTGGAGCTGGGGCTGGTTAGGGAGTGGAGAGCGGCTCGAGGATGTGCTCGGAGATGGGTACTGTGTCCCGGCTAGGTATTCAGCGGGTGGGATGTATCCGCGCTGCGGAGAGTGGAGTGATTCGGCGTTTGAGCCCGGTGTCAGCGGTGAAGGCAGCTGCTGAGCTGGAGCGTAGTGCGGTCGCAGAGAGGGTGGCGGTGGCTTAGAGCCGGATTTGGTACGAGGGCGGGACGACGACGAGGACGACGCGACTGGGGCCCCAGCCGAAGCTGAAGTAGACGGCCAACACCTACAAGGAGTAGAGTTGCACTCGCAGAAGAGCGAGCGCTGTCGAGAGGTTGAAGCCCGAGCGGACATTGCGCAAGTGGTAAGTGGTGAGTGGGTGTGGTTGAATGCGCTGGATGAAGGGGATGGCAGAATGCGGCAGCCAGAAGTGCCCTTATATGCTAAATGCGAAGTGGACCGCCTCCTGGAGCGCCAGGACGGGTTGCGAGTCAAGCGCAGAACGTGCCGCAACGGCCAGCCATACACACAAAGCCAAACTCCCTCGTCCCGCCAGAAGACCCTTGGACCCTGCGCATTGCGATGACTCGGTTGATGCTCGATCACCGACGAAGCGGTCGCCCTGCCACAGTCCCTGATATTCCGTATGTAAGACCCTGATGCGCTACGCCTAGATGGGCGGGATAGATCGGATAGATCGGATGCAGATCGGCGGTGTCCGCCGTTTATTTGGCTAGCGACGGGCACTACATGTGCGTAATTAGTGGAGCGCACTGCTTGGCGATCGTCTTTCCATTCTGGTCTGCAGATCACACAAAGGGCCGGGTTCCGACTTGTTCGCGTCTTCGGAACTCGCTTCAGCTAATATTACGCACGACACGGCAGAATAGACTACGGAATACAAAACAGACGGTCCAACCAATATCCACGCATACACAGCCAATCATATACACTAAACAAGCCGGTTTCAGACCAAACATGCACTCAAAGTGACGTCCTCAGCGCTCCCGCCGCGCAAGAGTAAGCACAAACACCTCGCTCCAGAGACTCGCGCGCCCCGGCAGCCGGCGCCTCGCGAGCGCCTCGTCCCGCCCTAGACACACAAACACCGTCTTGTCCCGGAGCCTATCCACCCGTTTGGATTCTACCACAGGTGCACCCGGCTGCGCATGTCCGGTCACTTCAACGGGCTTCTGGAGCGCGGTGAAGATCCCGCGCACGACGTCCAGGACTGTGCAGCCCAGGTCTGGGTTGCTTGCGTATATGGGAATGAGGTCCGGGTCGCGTGCGTGTATGGGAGTGATCCAAGGGAGAAGGTCCCTGCATACGATTAACATCCTTCCCCTAGGAGGGTTCGTGGCTGGCTCCAAAGCAACTGGGTGGCCCGAAAATACACCTCCCGGGCCTGAAACGCGGACGGGGCTGAGAGGAGTGGTGGGGCTCGCGGGTTGAGGATGCGAATTGTAGTTGTGGTTCAAACGGGCACTGAGGTCCGTCGCGAGTTTGAGCTCAGGCGTCTCTTGAGCTTGGGGCTGGGGCTGGGTGTTGGACCGAGGTCGGGTGCGGATGGGAGCTGCGTTCCCGTCCCCGAGCCCGCCTGTGCTGTAACGAAAGTTCTGACGAGCGGTGGGGGTCGGCGTGTCGGGCGAGTAACGAACGTCCCACCCGAGGCGCGGGCGAGAGCGGGAGCGCAAAGCCGAAGGGACAGTCAGGAGCGAATGAATAATAGTAGGGGTGGGCAGTGAATAGTTCAGAGCTGAATGCACCAAAATAAGCAAATGATTTCAGACAAGGCAAACAAAGGTAAACATACCAGGCGGCGCACTGGGAGAACGCAGCCCAACTCCAGCCCTCGCAGGCGGCCTGCCCACCCTCTCGGCTACAGCAGCAGCTTCGGTTCCGGAATCGACTTTTTCGTTCACGTTGGTGTTAGGCGCAACGGCGGCAGGAGTGTAATGCGGCCAAGCAGCACGTCCCCTGGAATCTTCTTCCGTAGCCACAGAAATAGTCACCCTCCGCTGAAGTTCAGCAGGCCTCGTCGGGCGCGGATGATGTATCTCCGGCTGCTGAGCAACCACGGGGGGTTCAAAGTGCGGTCGGAGCGACATCTTGATCGAGTAAGTGTTGCTGCCTTGGGGCTGGCTGTAGTTGTAGTTGTGCTCGTGGATCGGCGGTTGTATGCGTAAGAAACGGGTTGAAGAGAGTGCCGGCTGTGTCGTGAACGCCTCTTTATACCTTTCAGACCCTGGACCGGTACCGAGGCGAATCATTGGAACAGGGGTGGATCCACGAAGGCGAACAAGGTACGGCTGCTCATTCCTGTGCAGCGTGTATCACGTCGACAATGACAATGCTGATGACAACGCCAACGCCAACGCCAGCGTTATTCAACGCTCCACACGCTGTCGCTATTGAAAAAATTCAATGTCCCAAAGTGCGGTGTTATCTTGTCCCTAAATTTGAGCTCGGGCTGTGTCATCAAACCCAAGCGAGAGATACTGGGATTTGCCGTAAATCAGATGCTGTACCTGGCTAAATGAATGTTAATTAGGCGCTCGATGAGGAAGTCCACACCTTATTTGGCTTCTAATTTGGCTGTAACCGGCTAGCGGGCTTAATGCCCGAGGTTACCGAGGCGCCAGAAGGCGCCCGCAGTTAGATCAAAGGAGGTGGACCTATGCTGGGGCGAAGGCGTTAGCGACAGAGTGAGAGGAGCTAGACAACCGGGGGTGTCTATGCGGGTACGCTGTTACCACTGTATGTGCGTGAATCATGGAGATTGCGTGGCAGTGGGGATTGTACTAAGATCTCGGGTACCTTGTGCTCGCCGCGGTCACGCCTTGTGAAAATTTATTGTACTGAACATATGTGGGAAGGTTACTGTAGTCCACGGCGGTTAGTGAGAAGAGGGGACAGTACTGCACGGATGGGCGCCCCCTCTTTTTGCGTTCTTGTCTTCTGTCACTAGTCGGTCCGGTCCTAATCTTGGTCTTTGTCAGTGATGAGTGAGGCGGGTCGGTGTACATCCCCCGGAGCGTCGGATCGCCAGTCAAGCCGGTAATGATGCGGTGATGGGTCGATCTCCTCTCTTACTGTTAATAATACTACCGGTTAGCCGTGCGTACCGTTTGTCGCAGAGTCATCTCGGGCACCAGTCCAACGTCCAGCC
Source organism: Ceratobasidium sp. AG-I (assembly GCA_015039395.1). Classification (NCBI taxonomy): domain Eukaryota; kingdom Fungi; phylum Basidiomycota; class Agaricomycetes; order Cantharellales; family Ceratobasidiaceae; genus Ceratobasidium; species Ceratobasidium sp. AG-I. Next base: position 152,076 of record MU132231.1, read on the forward strand.
TTGACCTTCGCATTCATCTTCGAGTTCCAATTGCTCTTCCAAGCGCTCGGATCACTGCGCTCACGTCGCCCACAGCAGATCCACGCACACGGGTGAAGTCTTTCCGCAGTGTTCTCTCTCGCCGAAACGATTGCGGTTTGAGAACTTGATAGATTAGACAAACTAATCAGAACAGAACACAGTAGAACATTCGTTCGGCTGTTTGGTTTATTTCGAGTCTTTGATTCCGAGCTTTCCTTCTTTGAACTCTTTTGCCCACTGTGCGAACCGACCAATCCCGTCTCGGTCAATTCAACTCGGACAAGGACACAGGTAAGACGAAGTGGCGAGTTGGGGACGTACCAGCATGGAAGGAATCCATTTGACAGGCTCTGCGTGTCGTTGCTGCAAGTCACCGGTGCACAGTTAGCACCGGGATAGGGGGAAGTCGATTAGGTAGGATGAGAGGCGGACTGACCTCGATGCTCGCGCTGTACTGCCAAGCTCCGTAGACGAGTGCTCCGATGCCGGCAGCGCAGATGGTGGTGTTCATGGCCCAGTTTGTGGGACGAGTCCACCAGCCGCCTGCAGTAATCAAATCTGTCAATGCGATGCGAGTGGTGCGAGTTGGGTGGAGGGCTTACCGGCGGGGGACCAGACGTGTCGGGGGTATGGGAAGTGTGCTCCGCCGCCCTACATATAATCAATTAGCGGTAGTAAGGTTTCGCTACGAGGGATGTACCATTTTGTGTAAACGATAAATGTGGTTATCAAGGAGGGGATGAGAGAGTTACACCTGTAACGATTTCACATGAGAGGGTTTCACCGGGTAACGCGTGCGTTCTCGAACCGAGTCCGGATTCAAGACTTTCTCCACTTGACCCGGCCACGCTTTCTCCCTCTGCCACTGCCTGATGCTCTGAGCCCAACATCTATGTTTGCGAGGATACGAAATTACGTGTATGATAGGCGGCGTGGGCTGCTCACTACTGCGGGTGTGGTCGGTGCGGGATATGTAGTCGGTCAATACGTCGTTGCGAGGCTTGAGGAGGTCCGGGATAAGTTTATGCGAGATCGAGGGGACAAAGACAAGTAAGCCTTTCCATTTTTTCGTACTGTTCTTCGTCGCTTATAATTTTCTGTGTGTGTTAGTCTTGTCCGGCGCTTCCAACAAAATGTCCAGGACTGCACGTTTACAGCAATGGCCCACCTCCCGACACTGGCAACCCAAATTATGCACGACATGGACGTAGAATCACTTATTTCTCGTCTTCAGCAGGCCAGAGCACCGCGTCAACCCCTCGCCCAGCCTTTACTCGCGCCACCTCGTCTACCCGACCCGCCGCCTTCAAACGTCTCTATCTCTGCCACTCCCGAATCCGCCTCTAATCAGTCCGAGTCAAATGTGGGAAAGAGCTGGGTGGAACAGTTTTCCGCCCCAAGTGAGCAGAGTTTGTCTCTTTCGGCTGGGGACGTAGCGACTACTTCGGTAGAGCAAACTCTTTCCCTACCTACACATTCACTCCCGCCTACGACCGAAACCGACCCGGACGCACGCTCTGAAACTGGTGCGGGTGCTACGACCGAGTTTCATTCTCTCCCCACGGATAACGGCGATGCGGATCTGGACCGGTCTGCGTCAGAGTCTGGTCGAGATGAATTGGAATCCGTGCCGGATGCTGTTGCTGAGGAGGCTGCGAACCAGGTTAGGGAGCAAGGATCGGGTTCGAGTCGGTCGGGAGACGAGGGGGTGTCCGAGTCGCTTATGAGTGTGCCGGAGACCTCGTCCCAAGCAAGTGGGAGCAGCGCGGACAAGGACTCAGCGGTCGTACGTCATATCTTCCTGGATTCAGTTCGCGCACTGAATGAGTTGGGTTTAACAGATGGTTAATCTGGATTATTCCAGCAATCCTACATCGGCAGAGTCATTCCCAGCTCCGCCTCCGCTCACGAATCAAGAAAAATTAGCGCTCTGGAAGGAACTTACCATTCTCAGTGCGTAATTTATCCTCTTCAATCTGGCACTTACACCCAATTAATATAATTCGCTTCACAGCCTTCACCCGAGCTCTAACGTCACTCTATGCGCTGTCCTTCCTCACACTCCTCACACACACCCAACTCGCTTTGTTGGCGCGGTACAAATACTTGGCAGCCATCCGTGAAGCTCGACGCGCTGAAATCCGAGCCCAGGCCACATCTATCGGCGGAATGTTCTACGACGCCCACTCATCTCCGTCGATCGAGCCGCTCGACCTCCATCCAGGCTCCGAAATGGGTGATGAAATGGACTTGAACGAGGAGGGCGGGTACTGGGATGAAGAAGGTCGGTGGTGGGACTCCAGCGGCCGAGGCGGATTGTATGGACGGGACGGAGTTGGCTCGTTGACGGAACGTAAATTCCTTACGCTCGGCTGGTGGTTCTTGAATCGAGGGTGGAGGAGTATTGGGGAACGTGTGAGAGAGGCTGTCCAGGAGGTTTTCGATGGGTGAGTTGATTTTGGGCTTGGGTTCTTGATTAGAGTTTGAGCTTGGGTGTGTGTGGTGTTTGTGCATTGAAGTAGGTGCTGATGTGTTTTTTGGGATAGGATGTCGTTGAAAACTCAAATCTCGCCGAAAGAGTTGGACGTGCTCGTTGCGAAAGTTCGAGCTATTGTTGAAGGCGAACCTCAATTCTTCCTCCTCGATTTCGAGTAAGGTCCTCCCCTTTCCCTACCCAGTCCCAACTCACAGCTACTTATTTAGCCCCCTTCCATCCCTCCTGCCACCAACTCCCGCCGAAATCTCAACAACACTCGCCTCAGGCGGACTGACATCCTCCCTCGCACACATCGACCCAGCACTCTCTACACTACTCACAGCATCCTGCACACATATTGCCTCGGCGGACTTTTCGCTCGCTCTCAGGAAGTGTGTAGATTTAGGCGTGGGCGCTATGAGGAGTGGACTAGTCAGGAGTGGAGAGTTTGGAGAGGCCGCTGCTGCTGCGTCTAGGAGCGGAAGCGCGAGTGGGGTTGAGGAGGGCGAGGAAAAAGTCAAGCTTGCGGCGCTGTTGCCGGGGGTAGCACGTTGGACGCATTTAGCGCTGAATGGGGTCCCGAATGAGATTATTGAGGTCAGTTATTCTTCCTCATATCTCCCATCTTTACTTTCGGCTAACGAGTGGTTTGTGGGGCTTAGGGATTCGCGGAGTTACGAGAGGTTGGTGGGTACTCTGCTATTGTATTAAGCTCGTTTGAGGCAATGGTGTGAGTTGTTGATCTAGTCAGTGATTTGTGAGTGTATCGACGTAGTGTTGCTATTATAATCTAGTTTTCTGTTCGTGTTCAGATGAGTTGTGCAGAAAAACACGTTAGATTATTATGCAAACGTTTCTTGCTGATCGAAATTATAGTGCAGGTTTCCTGAAAAAGATCTCTTGTAGGTTGTTAGTGAGCGAGACACAGTCCAGTTACTTGGTGAGATGATTTCACACCAACCTTAGATGAGCTACTCGGAATTTCTTTCAAACAAACGATTGAGTTTAGCGCCGCCGCTGACCGGGCCTATGTTTGACCATGTTTCTAGCTCAGCGATCGGGCGTCAGCCCAGCGCCAAAACCCACCCCTCAACAGCTTCCCAACCGTACAGTATGCCCACCACGAAAAACGTACTATCCACGATAGCTCTTAGTGCACTTGCAATATGGCTCGTCGATAGATGGATCAAGTGCAGGAGAGCGAGTGCTCAGATCGGCGGATTGCCTGGGCTTCGTCTACTGTTTGGTTTGGGCTCGTACGTCATTCCACCATGTGTTTTGGAATGCCCGGGTCTGAGTATTTTCCTCTTCTTGTAGACAGATAGGTCATATGCTTCCGCAGATACCGTACATCGCGCCAAGTTCTAATTACGCGTGGTCAAGCAAGTATAAAAGTGAGCCACCTGAACTTTGCAACCGATACCAGAGTGCTCAACACTCTCGCTCTAGTGTTTGAGAGAGCTGGAGCTGGGGTTTATGGTATGGTCTCCGTGTTCCCTCCTGAGGCAGGTCTTTGTGTTTCAGATGTCGAAGCGCTGAAGGTATTGTGCTCTACCACCCAACGAGCGTAGCGCACACAATAAATCGTTTTTAAACTAGCAAATTGCATCTGGGCGCAGCGCATTCAGGAAGCGGTTCGAAGACTATGCGCTACTAAGAATATTCGGAAGCAACCTTCTAGTCGCCGAGGGAGAAGAGTGGAAGAGGCAGAGGAGGATATGCGCGCCTGCGTTTTCCGACGTGAGGGATTTGGTTACTCTTCGAATACTCGAGTTGCTAACGCTTCAATGCATGGGTAGCGAAACAACCATTTGGTTTGGGCGACAGCTATGGGGTTTATGAATGATGTCATTGAGAGTTGGGCGCCAGGAGAGGTGATTCGGATTCACGATGTTTGTGAAGAATTTATATTGCCTGTAAGTACATAAGGGTATCCAAGTTTTAAAGGGGTAGCTAATTACTTGATATTTTCTAGGTTGCCCTCTGCGTCATAGCTAAAGCCGGGTTCGGCCAAGATGTACACTGGACAGACGCCGCCCCTCCCAAAGCAGGCCACAGGCTCACTTTCTTGTACTCGCTCAAGGTGTTCTATGAGAACATCTTCCTTCCTTTGATTATGCCCAATTGGGCCTGGGGTCTTCGAAAGCACTGGAGGCATGTCAAACTAGTGAATGATGAACTCGGCGTAAGTCTCAAATTACTCCTCAGCAGCTTATGAACTGACGGTACGCCAACGTAGATTCACATACGAGAGATGATTCAGTCTCGCCGCGAGAGTCAAGATCATGATACGCAAAGGCATGATCTGTTCAGTCAACTTGTCAACGCTCGAGACGGGAATGAGACGCTGAGTGAGGATGAGCTCGTTGGTGAGCATCGCATTTCTCAGAAATCTCGCTTAACGTTGACGGGCGCGTATCAGGAAACGTGATGATATTCTTGGTTGCTGGACATGAAACCACTGGACACACGCTGGCCATTTTATTGGGCTTGCTGGCACTCTACCCGGGAGAGCAGGAGCAAGCGGCGCAAGAAATCAAGAACCTTCGAAATGGTGAGGGCGATCTAGTAAGTATGGCTACTAGGAAAAACAGCAATGAGCTGAAATGCTACTGGTTAGACATACGACGATATGCGCAGGCTGCCATACGCGTTGGCAGTGATGTACGAGACCTTGCGCCTGTACCCTATGGTGAGCCCGGCTCCACGAACCCGTTCTTACATTTCTTGAATTTTGATATTAGGTTACCATTCTAATAAGGGACGCTGTTGCGGACACCCATTTGACCTTTGGTCATGCGACTGATCAAACCCAAGTACGCCACGTTCCAGCCTCGAGTCGCGCATTTATCTTCATGTCCGGGGTCCACTACAACCCAAGTTACTGGGACGACCCCGAGGAGTTCGTCCCAGCGCGATTTATGGACACAAACTGGAACCGTGACGCATTTATCCCGTTTTCATTGGGTCCTCGGGCTTGTATCGGGCGAAGGCATGTTTGAAGTACTAATCTATTCCCAATCGCTACTTACGCATATAGCTACTAGGTTCGCGGAGACTACGGTCGTCGCTGTGCTTGCTAAGCTACTGTCAAAATATAGTATCACAATCGACGAGTCGCGGTTCAAGTCGATTCCTGGAGAGTCGATGCTGGATCGCAGGCAGCGGTTTCTCAACCCTACGATGAAGCTGGCGCTAACACCTGTGCCTCTTCCCCTGGTATTTACTCCCAGAGCATGATGTATGTCCTGCACAATCATATGGTATTTTGTGTGTTTTTGCCTAGAAACATTAAACCCAGGGCCCATCAATTTCATTCACATTGGGCCCACAAACTTCCACTGAGAGATTTGACGCCGGTTTGCCGACAGCGTTTTCTAAAAGGGCCAGCCGCTCAACAGTGTGCTTTATATGTTAAGCAGTTCAGCACAGATACCTCAGCTACGGCCCCGCAAACCGGACGCTTGCGCAAGTACTCAGTTAAGAGCTCCGCGCCATTGAAACGCGAGGGATTTTATGTGAAATCTCGTGCTAATCGGGACCACAGCGAGCGCCCCACTTGTAGCGAAAGTTCAAGAGAGATGTTCCTTGTGAGTTACTAGTGGATGAGACCCGGATTAATTAATCAATGTGATGTTCTACATCTAAGCGGTTTTCAGCTCAGCAACGGCGCTAAGCTCATTCATGCGTATGAAATAGCTCCCCCTGAGGCGCCCGTATGAATTCGGGGTGGTATTTGCTCATGTTTCAAGCATTCGCCCATCGTCGATCCTCTCATACGCATCATCGGTATGCGTCAACCTGACGCAAACCCCCGCCACTCGACGGCTACTCAACCGCACGCCCACCATGAACACCATACTATCCACAATAGCTCTCGGTACTCTCGCAATATGGCTCGCCAATAGATGGATGAAGTATAGAAAAGAAACCGCTCGGATCGGCGGAATGCCCGGACTTCGCTTATTGTTTGGTTTATCTTCGTAAGTCCTTCCTGTTTGTCGCTTCCACCGTCCAGAACTTAGCTCTGTGTAGACCATTCGGACATATGCTTCCTTGGATACCACATATCGCGCCGGGTGGTAATTTTGCTTGGTCAAACAAGTACAAAAGTGAGCCACCTGAGTTTCGTGGCTGATACGACTGTGTCTAACTTTGTCGCAGTGTTTGAGGGAACTGAAGCCGGTATTTATGGTATGGTCTCCGTCTTCCCTTCTGAGGCAGGGTTTTGTGTTTCAGATGCCGAGGCTCTCGAGGTATCTTGTTCCACTATGTGAACGAGCAGAGCGCACAGTAATCTTGTATCTTGAAAATAGCAAATCGCTTCCGGGCGTAGCGCGTTTAAGAAAAGGATTGATGACTACGCGGTGCTACGCCTATTTGGAAACAATCTCCTGGTCGTGGAAGGAGAGGAGTGGAAGCGATAGAGGAGGATTTGCGCGCCTGCATTTTCTGATGTGAGAGTTTTTGCTATTCTTCGAATATTTGAGTCACTGATAGCCAAATGGGTTGGTAGCGGAACAACCATTTAGTTTGGACGACGACTATGGGGTTTGTAAGTAATGTGATTGAAAGCTGGACGCCAAGGGAGGCAGTTCGGGTTCGCGACGCCTGCGAAGAACTCACCCTACCAGTAAGCGTATACCAGTAACCAGGTCCTAAGAAAGTGTCTAATCACTCGACGTTCGTCAAGATTGCGCTTTGCGTCATAGCCAAAGCTGGTTTTGGTCGGGATGTGCATTGGGCAGACGACGCCCCTCCCCCAACAGGCCACAAGCTCACTTTCCTGTATTCGCTCAAGGTGTTCTCTGAGAACATCTCCCTACCTTTGATTATGCCCGCGTGGGCTTGGGGTCTTCGGAAACATTAGAAGCATGTCAAACTGGCGAATGACGAACTCGGCGTAGGTCTGAAATTACTCCGTACACGCGTTTAGACTGACAGTGGCCCGACGTAGATGCACGTGCGCGAAATGATTCAATCTCGTCGCGAGAGTCAGGATCGTAATACACAAAGGCACGATCTGCTCAGCCAACTTATCAATGCTCGGGACTCAAACGATGCACTGAGCGAGGATGAGCTTGTTGGTGAGCATCAGATTTTTCCATGTATTTTGTTCATTTTTGACTAGGGATACAACAGGAAACGTGATGATTTTCCTGATCGCTGGTCATGAAACCACTGGGCACACGCTAGCCATCTTGTTGGGCTTGTTAGCACTCTACCCGGGAGAGCAGGAGCGAGTGGGGCAAGAAATTAAAAACCTTCGGGAAGGCGAGGATGACCTGGTCAGTGAGGTTATTGAAAAGTTCGGTGACAACAATGCTGAGGTGTCGTTGATTAGACGTATGACGATATGCGCCAGCTGCCATACGCTTTAGCAGTGCTGTACGAGACCTTGCGCTTATACCCTATGGTGAGCCCAATTCCACCTAATCTTTCTCGTCGACATTGACTTTCAGCCTTAGTTCCCCCTTTTATCAAAAGATGCCATTGCAGATATTCATTTGACTATTCAAGCCAAGGTTCAGCATGTTCCGGCTTCGAGTCGTGCATTCATCTTTACAACTGGGGTTCATTACAACCCAAGCTACTGGGACTATCCCGAAGAGTTCACCCCAGCACGCTTCATAGATACAGACTGGAACCGCGACGCGTTTATCCCGTTTTCATTGGGTCCACGTGCCTGCATTGGACGGAGGTACGTTATAAGCAGCGTTTCTTTCCCAACGATTTCTGACGCATATAGCGAGTAGATTTGCCGAAACTACAATTGTCGCCGTACTGGCTAAGTTGCTATCGAAGTACAGTGTCTCTGTCGACGAGTCGCGGTTTGAGTCGATTCCGGGAGAGTCGATGCTAGATCGACAGCAGCGGTTTATCAACCCAATGACGAAGCTGACGCTCACGCCTGCGGCACTTCCTTTAATATTCATCCCAAGATCATAATGTAGACTCTTCAGGACTGTATCCTACGCCATATCTTCTCGTTGGGAAATATCAGAGCCTGGACCATCAGGAAAGTAATTTAGCGATTATGACAACTAAATGTTACAATGTGTTGTAACTCTGTTGTAACTCAGCCGAAACCCGTTTCATCGGTTATATTGCTGACCTGTAATATCGTAGATAGTTGTGATAATTCTGAGTGTTGCAGCCCTGTTCCTGAGTTTCAACGGGTCATAACCAAGATCCCTCTCGACTCAGACGCGTTATTCAACCACTTCACTGCCAGACCCACACCATTAAAATGCGCATATATGGATGCTGTACAATGGAACATGAATAGAGCATCGCCGCCTGAAGGTTGAGAATGGAAGCTGACGTCATGATTGGCACGTGTTGATCAACTGTTCATCAAACGCTCCACACTCCTGAACTGCAGCCTCTATCGCCCCACGACCACCTCTGCCATTTTCCCTTCCTCGATGTGATAAGAAACATAAAGAGATTCAACGCGATTCCGGCGCGTGAGAGGTAAGTGTCTCGTCAATACTAGCAGATATACGTGCTCAAAGTGCAGGTGATTTGTACAGGTGTCGAACACGAGCATGTATTAGGCCAACTTTACGTTGAGGTCTCGTGGCTTTTTACCCTCTCGTGCCACTGCTAATAAAATAATGTAGCTAGGTGAATTATAAGTCGGATCAGCCAAACAAACGTATGTACAACGGTGAACCTCACACTGTCGGCTACTCATCCACATCTAGTGAACCAAACTTGTACTTCGTGATTGTTTTTGTAATGTGTAATTAATACTTGCAATAGAAATAAACTATTTCCATGATATATTTGAATGATTCAAAGTACAGCAAGCTTTGCTAGGTATATGCATCATATCTCATGGGTGCTTGTTGTGACCATGTTATGACATGCTCGAGGTCATGACATCCGGCTGAGTCAGAATATCTAAGTCTGGTCCTGGGTGGCCATAATCACCCGGTCATGTTTTATTGGTTTTATAGTTATAACCTATCATAACCACCCCCACCAAAACTGGGATGACATGTCCAACCCATTTGCGCGAGGCCCACTGGATTTCACTGGCCGAATCGATGCTGGGTTGCTGACAACTCTTTTTTAACCCCAAGGCCAAACCGAGCCTTGCACCACCAGCGCTGCCAGAAGCATTTGTCCCCAGTGCATGATGCGCTCCTCTTGGCACAATACCCACCTGTGTACGTCTACTCCAAGTAGGACTGCTGGCAGGCTACACGCGCACTAAAATACGATTGCCAGCACACGATCGTCCGTTGGCAACTCTGATGCTGTGAATGAGCTCCCTCTTTGTCAGTATTGAGCCCGTAGGACCACCCTCAAGGCAGATTATCTGACCTTAACTATGTTTCTCAGTGGTTCTATGCTACGAATTATAGACAGATACGTCAGATACACCAGGACTAGTAGGGAAATCGCTGATAAGTCCAGACTCGACACTAAGCGGGTTACTGGATTTTAGGAATCCGTACAACCAAGAGAAAGATGCTATTATACACAGAGATATGCAGATCATTTCTCAATACGATTCGCCAGAAATGGCAATTTTGGAGTCGATTTTTCTTTTTTCATCCCTTCTCCTAAACTTTGCGGGCACTCTAGCTTACTCCTTTCATTGACTTATCACCTATCTGTAGCGCGGTCCTCAAATGCCAATGGATATGCCATTTTTGGAATGCGATTCTATCGCAAAACAGGTGTACTCGTGCTCTGCGAGCTATCTCTCTGATTCTAAATATAGTTACATTGTGTACCCACGATAATGATTGAGCTCGCAGTGAGTACAGTAGTTTCCGGCGCACGCTCGCGCATTTCGGCGCTTTGCTTAAGCCGGAACGAAAGGCATTCCATGTAATTAATTCCCACTCACACATCAATTCGAATGATAATATCTATCTGTAAGTCGACAACAAAATCCAGTCGCTCGAGCGTACGTCAGAGCTAATTATGAGGACAATCGTTTCTGCTGATTTCTGCATTTTGCTCTCAGTCTCGATTAATCCGGCAATTACTCCCCACGCGCCGTACAAGAACACCCAAAAGGCTTCAATCTGAGGTGGGTTGGCGATCGATCGATGTCGCCGCCTTTAGTAAGTTTCAATGAAGTTTAGCGCATACACATCCTAACGAAATTCACGAAATTCCGGTCTGTGATGCAGTGTGCATCCGTATCTGGAAGATCGACAGGTGCGAGGACAGATTCAGGCGCTACAATATCTTGAGTCGGGCACTTTTGTAGGGACATCGTTACAGTATTGAGGGACCGTAACGTAACCCCAGCCGCATGTTAGTTTAACTCATCAGGCTCGCGAAACCTTATCGGCACTTTCAAGGTCCTCTGTCAGTGCTGAACATATTGTCGCTTACCTTCCCCACACTGGTTCCGTTATCTCCCGACCTAATCCAAGATACTCCGACCATGGGTGACGAAATGGAACATTTTTGGCTGAGCGATTTGAAGTTTGCTGTTCCTCCCTCAAACCCTCAGCCCCCTTGGACCAGAGACGTATGCGTCTCGTATTTACATCAATGAGCTGGAGCTGATCATTCTGATCGCAGCCGACCTCTACTTTGCAAGATACCAACCAGGTACGGACAACCACTAGCGCGACTCCGACAGGATTCAATCGAGCGAAGTTACATGAAAACCTAACCACGGAGACAATCGCTGAGGACCTCGCACCTGAAGCTGGGGTCTGGCAACTATACCTGGAAGAAGCAAAGGAGCACGACGAGGAGTTGGTAAAAGGACAAAACGACAACCTGGACATGATGTTACTTTTTGTGAGTGCTTCTGATCTCGTGAGCGCTTTCATATGACAAACAGCTCGAGCCTCCAGGCGGCACTGTTTTCAGCGATCCTTTCAGCATTTCTTATCGATTCAAAGAGTCTGCTTCAGCAAGATCCCGCCGACGTTTCCGTCGCCCTGCTTCTTTCGATCGCCCAGTCACAGCAGCGCATAGAGCAGGGAAATCCTCAGCTAGTCTCAGAACTAATCGAGCTTCCCAGCTTCTCAGCGCCTTTGTACGCTCGTTGGATCAACGGTCTATGGTTCTTTTCACTTGCTCTCTCGCTATCCGCTGCCCTGATTGCCATGCTTGCTAAGGAGTGGCTTACGGCGTTTATTACCTCTCGACCGCGTGCTGCTCATGGATACGCTCTTATGCACCAGGCAAGACTCATTAGCCTAGCAGAATGGGGTGCATTGCATATAATCGACCTGTTGCCCAGCGTGCTACACCTTTCGCTCCTGCTCTTCTCGCTGGGGCTCGTCATATACCTCTGGACTCTCGATACTAGTATCGCCGCCGCCATAGCTGTGGTTACAGGGGTCACAGTAGTCTTCTATATTGCTACAGTGCTCATTGGCGCTGTATACGAGTACTGTCCCTTCGTCACTCAGATTTCAAGGTATATTAATGCTGCGTTGAAAATCCACGCAAAAGAGTGGATGAAACAGAGAGGACATTTGGGTACAGAAGCCAAACCCTTGGCCGAGTATACGACAGATGAAGAGCTCCGGGCCTTGACATGGCTCGCAGACCATGCACGCGACCCTGCTGTGGTTGACTACACGTACCTGTCTTTGACTGGCCTACGACTGCAGGCTTCCAAGTCATCTTCACATCACAAGGCGGAGCAGGACCCAGCCGCTCCCCCTAGCCCGATTCCCGGAGAAAAAGGGAGTTTGGGCAAGACTGAAGTAGCCTCGGTTGGGCCCGATACCCAGCATGACTTAATCCGTGGCCTGTTTGGCGCACTCTGCACACGCCTGTCCCAAGCGTTGACTCACTCACCTCGAGAGCTTACCGTGCGCCAAGGAAGCAACGTGTCCCGATTCGCATATGCATTGGCGCCAATGGTTGAGCATTTACAAGCCCACTCTAGCCAGCAGCCATCCAATGAGAAAAAGGAGGGAAAGGATGCGCAACTAGTATGTACCTCAAGCTCACATATCTCTCCATTCCAAGTCAAAAATACGACTAACATACACTCTTCCAGGCAACTGAACCTCCAGAACCAGCCGCTTTTGCTGCCTTAGATATAATCTGGAATAACGAGTGCCCTGCTTTCAGTTCCGACTCCTATGCATTGTTGACCTCCGCCGAGCTTAGAATTACAGTTGCCGCAGCCACTTCCCACCCAAATACGACATCCTCCCAGCGCACCCATTCTGAAACTACAAGCCATGAATCCCGGCTGCCGACTAATGCACCCTTTGAAGAGCACAACAGCACTGCCGAAAGTTTTGCTATGATTAGAATGCACTCTGTGACGGAAGCCTTGCCCGAGCCTTCAGTATCATTGTCTGACCTTCGAGCCCGGTACAGCCGCGCGCTTTCCCGTGCTGCATATCTACTGCGTTATCATGGAGACAGCGCTGCGCCGATTAGCGCGGGTCCGCTCATTCATCTGCTCGATTCGATTTGCGCAGCGGCACAATGTAGCCAGCTAAATCCAGACTCCTACCTGAGCACGCATCACCCCCAGTCGGAGCTTGGCCATTCTCCAAATATATGTGTGCGTGTGGCTCCATTTGGCGATGACCTTTGTGTGGCGCCTAGTATGATTGGTGACTGCGATGGACTACTGGTCGGACTCTTGAGGCTGCTTAATCCTGCCGGGGTCCAAATTCCTCCTGCACTTGAGCGCGCTGTTGCAAACACCCTAGGCACCATTGCACCGATTTTGTTTATGCAATGGCTGAAAGTGACATTGCCTCACCGGGAGCGGGGAGAATCTGGACATGGTGAAATTTCCAGAGCATTCCTTACCAACTGGCCACCCATCGAGGACTCGCATATTATTGATCAAGTAAAACTTGTTCTAACACGGCAAGTGACGTGCATTGCTATCTTTGCAGTCTCCCATGCTGGATGCGCTGGAATTGAAGAGCTTTCCGAACAAGCCATGCTAGCAATATACAGACAGTTCCAGGCTGCTCCCAGCCACTTTGAGTCCGCCAACTCGTATAGATATAGTGTTGGAATCGATCACCTGATCCGGTCGGTCGATTCCAACTCTGGAGGACTTGGCCAAGATGTATTCAAGCCGCTCATCCGTACTTTCTTGCTCAAACACAAAGAAAAGACCCTGTTTCAATCCCCAGGAATCCGTCCCGAGTCTATTCCTCCCTTCCTAAGAATTCTGTCCAGAGTCCTAGGCCTGGCCCCAGAGCTGAAAACATTGCTTGATGTGCTAGCAAACAACGCTCAAACCCACCAATGGATTTTGCAGGCGTTCACGGAATCAGACCAAGGTTTCAGTGCTTTACTAAGGATTGGGGGGCATGATGATTATCGGTCAATAGTCGCCATATGTGTCACGCAGATCATCAAAACTGCCGCAGAAAAATCCAGCTCTATTCCCATGGAAGCACAAGCAGTTCCAGGGGCTCTCGACGCTGTGGCCTATGCTCTGAAAGCTCTAGCGTCTGACAGAGAAGCAACAGAATGCCTACTGAATTCCACTCGCAAGCTCTTGACCTCACTACGTCACCCGGTCCAGACCTTGCATACCATTGCAACTAGCGCATCTGCGACAAATCTTTTCCAGGCTTTGCGGAGTATGGATGGGCTGTCTGAGCAACAGGTAGACTTGCTGACGGAGTTGGAGGAGCTGGGTGGTTGGTTATATGCATATGATTTACCAGTAGAGGGACTGGCACGACTCTTTGACCAAGGCAAAGGAGTGAGTGTTGACCAACAATGTGGTGGAACATCTACTTACACCCTCACCCAAGGCAGGGGGTGATTCATAGAGCGATGTGCATCTTTTCCGTGAACTGAGGAGCAGGTTTTCACAATTCCGTATGATTCGGCGGCTTTATGCGTGTGATCCCCACTCCTGTTGTCTGTCCCATTTGTGTTCTACTGATCCTATCACGCATCTCGGCTTAAGCGAGGTGATCTACAGTACATACGCTTAGACTTCTAGTGCTATAAACGACCTTCCGTTGAATCCACAAGAATGTTCAACGGCCTTTGTTGTACCGAAATTTTGAAATCTTTACCAAGGATTATGTATTGCAATAAACACTGTACAATTGTATGAACCTATTAAAAATGCCAAAAAGCGCTGGTACATCCAGGTCTTTTAGTGGAAAAATTCCATGTTCGCCAGCCGGTCATATTATTAGGCTCTATGCATCAGCTGAACGAAGCACAAGAGGATCTGATTCAAAACACAGAACTAACACACAAACGCGCCTCTAAGCGATGGTTCCATTTTACCTGATCTCTAACACAGCCGCAGCCTACTGATCGTCCCTCGCAAACAGGTAGGGATGGCTGTTTCAATAGTGCGTCATATGTATCATCCCTGACGGTTACTACCACCCGTCTCGGATGACTGTCGAAAGTTGACCTGCTCCTCCCCATTTAACAGTGCGACCACTGCGAGCTCC
>MU132232.1:4133-14169 GCA_015039395.1 Ceratobasidium sp. AG-I
TTGCTCATACTCAGACTCGTCAAACGACGATGTCTCTTCCACACCTCGTCTTACATGTTCCACCCAATCTAGTCAGTATGTTTTACCACAAGGCAATCGAGCAGGTAGTACTAACTGGTAGGAAGAGAGACCTGACCAGTAGGCATGACCGTGGCAAACCTGTAGACGCGCACAATCAGCCACTGATCTGATAACTATGAACTTAAACTCAAAGATTTGACGAACATTCGGCCAGTCATGCTTGACTGTTCCGTGTTCTTCCCATAAACCAAAATTCGCTCGACCTCTTCGCGGTCTGAAAGAACCAGCATTTTGTGCCAACCCAAAAACATCTTTCAATGTGAAATAAACATTCAGCGCGCTAGTAAATGCAAACTTGATGGTTGGTGCTCACCTGGAAGATTGGCCCATGTTTGTTGACCTCATCTGCGAGGTGCTCGCCGAAGGTCTTGTCCTTTGTCGCCCTGGTTATTAGAGGAACGTCGCCCAATATGCTTGTGATGGGATTGTGCGGGACTCCAGGAATGGGCTTGGGCAACAAGAACGTATAAAACAGCCGGAAGAGGGGGACGGTTGTGATAACTACCGCTACTGTGCCTAGCTGGGCGACAGATAACTCGTCGAGCATGCTTCGCAAAGCGGGGGGAGAAGACATGTAAGAACTGATGTCCTAGAGATGCCTATCTAATATAAATCCGCTTTGCCTGTGCTACTACCCAGGGTATTCGCTAATCAACGTCTTGTCCCGAACAGTACATCTGGGGTCGGCAACTACGTAGATTGGCGTGCAGGTCTGACGTCATGAGTGGTGGCTTTTGCAGAGCCACTCATTAAGTAAAGAAGGACTGATAGTCAACACTTTGTAGCTTTAACTGTCGAGTTTGAGGCCTCACCGCAGATCACCCAAGATCTTCAAGGGCGTGTTCTGGGTGCTTTCGGGGCGCTTTCAGCCCGGATGACCCGGGATGAGCCCCAAATGAGCCCCGATTGAGCCCCGATTGAAGCCCAAATAACTCCGAGTGCGCCCAAACTGATTTGCCAGATACGCCCCGAATGAGCCCCACTTGTCCTCGCTATTTGGGGCGCATTTGGGGCGTATTCGGGCCAATTTCGACCCTTTTGGGGCTGTATTTACTGCCTTTCTGGGCACATCAAGGGCATTGTAATTGATCAATTATATTGAACACTACATATAGCCATATGAATGTACAAATCCGTAGAGTCCATCACCTAAACTGTAGTCGCCGACTTTCTCACTGCAGTTTGCTGCCTTCTGGACATCAAGAAGACTGTCAGTGGTGAAAAATTGAGCAGAGAACGTAGCATACATAAACTCACTCTTCGCTAGCGTGCTCCAAGTCCCCCATCTTTCCATGGCGCCCCCCTCGCAAGTCCCAGCGCCCAAGCCGTCCGCAAAGTCCTACTATACCCCTGACGATGAAACTAGCTATTCAACACCGCGCCATTCTGTCACTTATAGCAAAAAGACGAACCACCCGACATCATTGCCTGGCGCACACGAGTTGTCTCGCCCCGGCGACAAAGAGTCGAGTGCCCGTGCTTTGGCTAGCATTGCGAGTAAACAGGGTTAGTAACGTAAAAAGAGTACATAATTTGGCCTACCTAACATATTCCTCAGCTCCTAACAAACAGGCGAGCTCGCATGAAGCTCGCAAACGCCCAAGGTCGCCCTCACAGTCGGCGGCGCACAAACATGCTCGGCGTGCACTCTCGCCCCCGCATAGTCGACGTTCGCCCTCACATAGTCGACGTTCGCCCCCACATAGTCGACGTTCGCCGTCGCGTAGCCGACGTTCGCCCACACGTGATTACCGCTCGCCCTCTCGTTCTAATCAGTCTCGCTCTCGTCGCTCCCCTTCTCGTGGTCGGCGCCTCCCTTCCCGCTCCTTGTCTGAAGACAGCTATCGATCTGGAGAAGAGTACAACATTGATGGTGGAGGGAACACTAATGAAGGAGGGGCCGGGGATGGGCTGAGGGATGAGATGGACGAGGAGGTGGAACGTGAGCAGGAGATGAGCGAAGGGATGGGCGAGGAGCGATTATTCGATTCGGCGAGCGCTGGTCCTTCAAACCGTGGCGCCAACTTGAAGCCCACACGCCACGACGACTCGGATAACGAAGCCGAGGTGAGGGACAAGGGAAAGAGAAAAGGTCAGTGGTTGAGCGTCACAGTATATTACTTAATACTGACCCGGTGTGATTAGCTGTGCAAGCGTACGATGACAATATTGACGAAATGCGTAGCGAGGTGGACCAAAGCTGGAGGTGAATAACCAAGCTTGAAGAAGATATTGCTGCGCTCAAGCCGTTAAGGGGCGAGGTAGCAATATTGAAACAGCAACTCACCGGACTTCAGCAAATTCGAGACGATGTTCAAACGCTGCGAAGCACTCTGGGATTGTTTTTCGGACTCGTTGGATCCAACAAAACCCCAGTTGAGCTTCAAGAGTTTGCTAATAAGGCGCTGGCTACTCTCGAGGGTGTTTCAGACCTGATGGCCGTCGTCCCCGTTCCTGCATCGGCAAACCAATCGTCAAACCCCAAGCGTTCGCACAAGAAGAAGGTCGGAGAGGATGTGGTCATGTATGATGGAGCAAAGGAGCGTATACTCGTGGTGAGTAAACTTACTTAATTGAGATACCTTTGCTGATATTGGGAAATTAGGACCATTCTCGCCGCACAATCTATCGACAATTGGGGATCACTGCTGCCCGTCAGCTTCGTCCACCTATTCAGAATGAAGACAAAACCTACGAATTCTGGGCGAACGATGAGAATGGTGTCAGTGTTATGCACC
Organism: Ceratobasidium sp. AG-I; assembly: GCA_015039395.1. Classification (NCBI taxonomy): domain Eukaryota; kingdom Fungi; phylum Basidiomycota; class Agaricomycetes; order Cantharellales; family Ceratobasidiaceae; genus Ceratobasidium; species Ceratobasidium sp. AG-I. Next base: position 6,953 of record MU132232.1, read on the forward strand.
CGGTTTGGGGACCCCAACTTGGCGTGAACAGAGATGCGAAGAACGGCTGGGTCCCGCAATACGTGGAGGCGTGCCAAGATGAGACCCACATGTCGCAGCACAAGGCGTTCCTCTTGACCGTCCCAGGGTCTAAATTTATTAGCGTACTGGAGAGAACAACTTGGCCCGGCCTTTGGGATAAGTGGAGAGAGATCGAGAAGGGCGTTGTGGGGGAGAAGGAAAAGAAGGGCAGGGCGCGAGGACGAGACTATAGCCGTGCTAATTTGGTAAGTCATTATATGTTTTGGCGATACTACGTACTCAGCTTTATGTAGAAGGTCAAAGCGCGGGATAACGCGCGGTCTGAAACAGAGGTTGCTGGGCCAGCAATGGAATTTCTTGTAAACCGAGATCTTCAATCACCGGAGATATCAGACAGCGAAGACTCGAACCGTAAGTGTATTGACGAAGCAATATGGCGCTCAAAGGACGTAAGTGTGACTCGGCTATGAAACAACAGATATACTTACTATTTATCAGCTCATTGATGTTCTCGACGCATTGTCTCTGAAGGACAAGCTCAGCAAAAAAAAGAAGCCTAGTCCCGCCTCACGGACAGTCGTTGTTTACTACAAGACCAACACGCCGATCCCCGTCCTACTTGGAGGGATTCGAATTCCTCTGTGGGCTATCAGCCCAACCTGGATTAAAAATAACAGCAACGCCTTCCGTGATAGTCAAGGCTCGATCGACATGACAGCAACGGACCCACCTGATGTGAAGACACTTCTCACTAGCTTCCCTCCTCGCACTCGCAACTACGTCAACAGGCGTCCGATTCGCGCCAAGACCGAGACATTGCACACCGCCGAATCTCCACCTCATAGCGAGGCGCCGTTGCCCTTAGATAACCCATCTTTCGTGCCGGTGGACGCTGATGTGCCACTGGAGATCATTCCTGGACCACCGGAGATGATTAATGAGGCACGTATCCTCGACCCGAGTGAGTTCTCTAAACATTTGAGGCTGAATTCGAAACTTACTTGGTCAAAGCCATAGAGCCGTCATTGCAGGGCGAAGCCGGCACCATTGTAGTTCCACATGCCCTCCCTCCACCTGTGAATCCGCCTCCTCCCTATCCCATGGCCCAGCCCACTGCTGTGTTTGCTGTGCAACAACCGCCTGGCCAGTACTACGCACCCCCAAACCCCCAATCATACCCCCAATCGGCAGCGCCGGCAGCGCAACAACCCGCAACTAACACGCAGCCGCCTCTCCCCTCCAACATCGCTCCCCAGACCCAGCTTCAATCCACGTCACAATTCGTCCCCAACACTTCGACCCAGCAGGCTGATCTACAGTCGGTTCTCCCAGCGTTCCAGATGATGAGGGACGCTGCTACGGACTTTCTTTATCAGCAAAACGGATTAAGCGCACCAAACGGTTACCTTGGCCCGGAAGGATACCAGCGCTGGCAGGACCTATCACAAATACCAATGCAAGCATATCATGCCCCTTCCATGCCACCCCCGCCGCTGTTACCACAACCTGCCCTACATCCCGAGGTTCCTGGCCACCCCGAGACACAAGGTGGATCCCAGGCGACGGAACCAGACGAGGTTTCTACAGCGCGACCAATCAGGACATGCCGAGCGCCAAAGGAGACCAAGAAAACAAATGAAAAGGATGCTGGTGGATCGGCGAGAGGTGGGAACGCAAAGGGCATAAGGGGTAAAGGAAGAGGTAGGGGAAAGTAGGGGAAGAGATGTTTGCGTGAGTAAATGACTGTGTATTGTTGTGGTTTCTGTTCTCTCGTATGTGCTTGCTAGCCGGGTCTTTTGTCATTCGTCTGAAGTCTTTGTAAATTGTTTATTCGCTAGTCGAAGCCTTTAAGTGATATGAATACTATTTATATCAAAATAATCATTTCGTGCCTACTCGAATGCAAAGAGATGACTCGCCATAAGTAAAACCTTAATCGAGGTCCTCGGGTACGATCTGCAAACATATAAATTAGCAAATGATAGGAGGAAAATCATCCACGTACATGTTGCAACCCCCGTGTTACCCAGCAATGAACACGGCTCATTGGCATATCTGCTAATGCAAATACTCCAGTTAAATCGTCGACGCTGACAGCCTCAAGCTTGTCAAACTCCTCAAAGCGCCAGTAATCGGTCTTCAATCGCTCAGCCCTAAGTATAAATAGTTAGAGTCAGTGAGATTGATGTAGCAGTTGGTTCATACGTACCATAGCGCCCATGGGAACGCTACCTCTTCGTGTGTTCGCTGGAATCGCTGGACAAGGACGCAGACAATTGAATGTTGAACCTCGTCTGGTGTCTCCAACTGGACCTGATAGATCTTCCGAATAATGACCGGAATATCACCTCGGATATACCCAAAACGTGAGTTCTTGCCTCGGTAATGGTTGGCCTCGCCAAATCGTATCCCGCAGTGTAATAAGTGTGAGGTGGTCTCCACTGACGTCTTCGGGTCAAGGTAGATTCCTCTGTATGGCTGATTTCCATATCCATAAACGACATGGCCAGGGAGCCGAGTGTTGCAAAAGCCGACCAGTAAGGCATGGTGCCGGCGTTTCTTGCTTAAATCAGCTTTTATTGTTGGTGCCAGTCGGATTCGCTCTAGAATATATGATTGTGTAAATTAGTTTTAGTTGATTTGTAGAGCGCTCACCTCGTCCCCGAAAGTTTGCCTCCTCTGCTAGTATGGTAGCTAGCATTCCCCGCTGGCGTTCGTACTCCGGACCGTGCTGAAGCGCTTTACAAAGCGCTGCAATCGTTAAGTCGTCGCCTAACGTAGGTGCCTGAATGTCCTGCATTCGCTTGAGCTGCAATATGTCTAATTTAATAAACGTCCAAAACAAGAGATGATGTACGCTCACAATCTGAAAACTTCCAGTCTTCTTGAGATAGCCACGCACAAACGTTGACTCAAGGACCCCCAGCCCGTGCCCGTTGTGATTTGTTGTCTGTAGCTGAAGATTGGCGCACTCGAAGGGATAGCACCAGGTATTGTACATAGAACCGTACTTCAAGACAAATGGGGCAATGTGCATCGAGTAGTGGAATGTTGGGCTGAGATGCACGTTCATTTCGGTAAAAGATGTCGCCAGACGCTCCAGTAGCCGCTGAGCAAACTCCAGTTCATTTGGAGTGATGTCGCGAGAGGAAAGAATAGAGATAGCGACAACGAAGCGCAGGATATTTCGGTAGTACTCGCGAGCGTTCCGAGAAGCAGCACAGTCACCTAGTGTTGGTCTACTGTCTTCGTCGTCCTCTTGGTCCAGATGAACTAGTAAGCGCTGAGCCAGAAGAAGCTTAGCTTGTCGTTCTTGCTCTTTGCGATGTATGGAGGTCTTATTGCCACGAGGGATATCGATGTCAGGAATAGTGTCGCCAACCTTCCAGGCCTTGAATAGTAAGATGTGTAAGACCGACGTGATGTTCTTCCACTGCTCAGCCTTTGTGCGACTTGTAATCTTATCGACCTATAAGATAGCACATTAGGATAATCAATCGAATTCATAGAAAATGGCACTTACACTAGTGAGTATGCGTGCGCAGGACGACGGCAGGTATAGATCGCCGAGAGCCGCATCAAGTAGCGCTTCAGGGGTTTCTTCGTGGGTCTGATTAGAGTGTCGTGCTTTGAACATACCAGCGTCGAGTAGGATATCTTTGAAGATCCAGGGCGACATGTTTAAATCAAACATGTGCATGGCATCGATGGGCGATTGGGTTGGACAGAAGAACCCAGGGAGTCGATCCATTTCGACAAACTTTGTACCATTCCGTTGCCGAATCGCCTCTTGATCCTCCTCGGGAGCAACGAGCCAATCGTGCTTCTGTTGCAAGTATTCTTGGGGATCGCGCAGGTGGAGAGCTTGATGAATAATAAATGATTTAGCTACACATATAAGTAGTTATTCTGGCTCACCATCGCGCAGAAAACCTTTGCGTACAGATAAATAGCAACGTTTAGTCTTACAATATAAACAAAAGTTGAGGTGCGACGAGGTGTTGGTATGCCCACTTGTCTTGATGCGGGACATATAATCGACTATCTGATTGCTGATTGCTGCGTGCACGAGTTGCTTTTCACACCGGCCCAGGTCCATGCGGTGAACCCATAGTTCCATCCCTAACAAGAATTTAGTATCCTATTAAGGTATCGCAATCAAGTACATACCTTTCCCAAGTGCAATTAAATCATCAACCAGAGGTTGAAGCATCTGATTGTACTCATACGAAGACGGCTCTTTCGGACCGGGCATAACCATAACCAGGATCATATTCTCGTGGCGCGTGCGAAGTTGGAGAGGGAGGTTATTGATAACAATATAAACGCCTTGCACAGAGTATTTCCCTCGTTTAAACACCTGAAACCTGTGATCTAGTTAGCTACCAACTGAATCGATTCATCAAAAACTTACCCATCAATATTAATTGAGAGATTAAGCCCCATAGGTAATCGCACAAGCGAGCGAAGCTCCCCCATTGGCACATCTCCATACCTCCCAGTTTCCTCATCGTACTGTCGGTCTAACCCCACAGGTAGGTTTCGCCAACCCCATCCATCCCACATATCCTTCAATGGAGCATCCATATCCAGTCGCTCCATCCACCCTCGGCGCGTATCCGGCACAGCGTCACCTGGTTTGTCGCCTGGACGCCGCCACATTTGTGTGATGTCGGGGAACCCAGGGCGAACAAGATTTCGCTCCAAGGAGCTAGGAAGAGGGAGGTAGGGAAAGCATTTTAAGGGAATTCGCTTTCGAGTGTTGCCGTACAACCGGGTCTCCTTGTAAATAGGCTCTCCGCATTCCTCACCAGCAATCAGATGAATACATGCATGGTGAGGAGCTCGATTTATATATTCCATACCATAGAGCGTACCACACGATGGACAGAGGGCAAATATCTTGATAATGTCGTCAATGTCCATTCCAAGCCGGTTCTGCAAAGTCCTCAAGGTCTCAGGGAAGAAAGGCAATCGTGTGCGAAGCTGCTCTGAGAGTTCTCCGCGCGCCTCAAGCACCCGAAACTCCATCTTGTGGGTCGTCAAGATCTCTGCAATAGCCTCGTTTGTCACGCCAGAGAACGCTGAGAGCAAGTAGACCCGGATCATAATATTGCGAAAATCGTCAGGCTCGTCGTCGAATGCAACGCAAGGGTGGTCGTTTGGCGGCGCATCGTCAGGCTCAGCATCAAGGTCTCGGAAGAAACCCTCAAATATTGGTGGCTCATCGCCGTCAGGCTGTGGCTCTTGCTGGTCATTGCTTTGATCGTCACCCTGAGGAGGGTCGTCATCCTGAGGAGGATCGTCAAAGAGATCTCCAAGAAAGTCCTGGGCGCGCTGGTCAAACTCAGGAACGCGATCGCCATCGTCAAATAAGCGTGGAGGGTCTGCATGACGCTCCTCATCGTTAAGCAAGTTTCCCCAGAAGTCTTGCTCGTTAGTGGCAGCGTTGTTGCCAGGCTCTGAAGGGGGAGCATAAGAATCAATAGATGCAAGGCTCGGGGACCGAGGGCGAGGCCCATAGATATCCAAATCCCAAATGAGATGTGGTGCGTAGTACTGGGTATTCATAGGCGATGGTGGTCGTATGCCAGGACTGCAAGTAGGAATTGTACTTGGAGTACCCAGCAATCGGTCTGGCGGATATGAACGCATGAAAGCCCCTAGTAAGCGCCGCATATCCACAACTGGCGTGGGCGGAGACGGGCCTTGGACGGGCGCCAGCACTGGCGAACGAGAGGCAGGGGATGGTGGTGGCGCAGTAGAGCCACGACGTAGCGAGCGAGCAGGTGAGTTTGTCGCATTTGAGGTGATATGAGAGAATGGTGAGCGCGGGAGCGAGCCTCGATGCGACAGACGTGGCGACGCGCCATACTCGTAGGGTTTAGGTGTAAGAACTCGGCGAACGGGTAAGCTAGGCGAGCCACGCAAACTGCGTACGATGGTAGGAGTAAGTCTTCGGGATACAGATCGGTTTTCGTTGTTTGTTGCGGATGCTCGCGGGTATCGGCCTCTGTGCTTCTTCACTGTCGAGTAGGTATGCCAGACACCTTTCCCCCAGCATCTGCCACAGTCACACTCCATGAGCTCGCGCTCATAACGACTTGTATGATGCTTTCCAAGCATTCGATTCAGCACTTGATTAGAATCTTTAAAGTTGCACTGACATACCAATTTCGCGTGATCGACTTGCTCCTGCACGTGAGGAGGATTAGTCCCTCTCATTTTTGGTGTAAAAAAGCGCGTATATATTGTCCTTAAGTATAGCTGAGAAGTTGTGGAGAATATCAGAGAGAAACAACACGAAGGAGTGGATTGTCACGTTCGTGGCGGTGGTGGTTCATACGACAAGACGCGTTATGGACATTACAATATTCATTAAGTAATGTACATGTATTCGAGGCGCATATAGGGCTCATTCGGGGCGCTCGATTTCTTGAGACTCGACCAGGGCTCATTCGGGGCGCATCCGGGGCGCTTCCGAAGCCATTTGGGCCGAAAGCGCCCCGAAAGAGCCGAAAACACGCCCTTAAGGATCTTGGGTGATCTGCGGTGTAGACCATGCGTTGGACATCCAACCAGCTGTTACACTGGGGGCTCTGCGGGCTGGGTTGGTCCCCGAACCTGACCCTGAACACGAAGGTGATGCTGTCCCGGGGGCTCCTGTTCCAGACCCGTTAGACAGGCGGTCTAGGATGGCCAATTTATCAGAAGACGCATGTGGTATTATCGAATAACTGAAGGTCAACCAAGGCCAGTCCGATCGTGCACTGGAGGGTGCACTGAAGGCCGCAGTGTAAGGCGTTACTGAACTTATGATCAAGCTACACAACCATTCGGCTCGGGTAAGCCTTTTGGTTCAACTCGTAGCAACTTCTTCTAACCAGCCATCCAAGGGTTCAACTCTGGCAATGCTGACTGGAATTATCATCATGTCGTTAACGGCGACGGAGAAACTTGTGCGGCGAGCCAGGTGTTATTTTATTTTCGCACGCAACCCACTAAATTTTAGATGCATAAACTGCTAGATTCCCGTTCCCTGGGCCAAAAATGCTCCCGGTCATAAACTCTGGAAAGAAGGGTCAGAAGAGACTCTGGCTAGGTATCTTCAATTCTACAACATTGGCACGGAGCTGATCGAGCCAGGAGACCCACCTGCTCTCAAGCCTGACTCGAAAGAGCAGGCAACAATGATT
>MU132232.1:22445-33025 GCA_015039395.1 Ceratobasidium sp. AG-I
ACTAGCTCTATTGGATCGAAAGAACCGACCTCTTTGGGAACTTCTTTGAAGAGAAACGCCCTTGACAAAGTAGCAATAAATATCTTTAACTGAAGATTCTATCATATACGCGTCAGGTCATCCTGATCCCTGGAAATATTGAGTATAACCTACTGCAAGCTTTTGTCCAAAGCACCCCCTGTGTCCAAATCCGAACGGAAAGCTGGGACCAGCGGTGCGGTTGAAAGAGCCGTCCGCATCCAGCCACCTTCGAGGGTTCCATTTGCTCACATCGCTGCCCCATGAGGACTCCTGGTTGTTTATGACACCAATTGGGATCAGAAATTGAGTGCCTGTTTTCGCAATCGATGTGATGAGCAATCTTATCTTTAAAATTGAATTTTAAACATGCCTTTAGGAATAACTCTTCCCAGAACCACCTCATCAGCGAGGACTTTATTTTAACATAACTCAGTTTCAGCGTCTTTCAAACTCTTCATCATTTCAACGCACTTACGATCGCGCGCCGCCAAAGAGCCAACCTGTGCGCATCTCAAAGTCTCAGCAGCCACAGCCTCCAATATCGGGATCCTCTCCGAGTATTCAATTGCCTCGAAGTTCAGCTCTTCGTCCTGCCCAAACACAGTACACACCTCGTCGTGAAGCCGACGCTGGATATCCGGGTCTTGAGTGAGATACTTGACGTGCCATGCGAGCGCTGATGCTGTTGTGTCTTGACCAGCTCTGTAACACAAATTATTTAGTTGTGAGCGGAGGAGATCAAATAGAAAAGAATAGGAGACCCACATAATATAAGTCATCAGCTCATCTACAAATTCAGCTTTCCCCATCTTCCCCATCCCCTCCCGACCCTCCCTTTGCACGCTCATATCAACTACACATTCCGCGTCAGTTGCTAGCCCCGTGTCCCTCTCCTCCCTTGATTTTGCCTCAGCAATTTTGGCGTCGAAGAACGTGTTGAGATAGGCGTAGTGTTTGCGCCACGTGGGTGAGATCCATTGGAGGCGAGCAGCCAAGGAGGGAAAAACAGCGATAGAGACATGTTCGATACTCGCCATCATCGCACGGATGGACGCGTGGAGAGGCGGCGAGGGAAAGGGGGGAATGTGTGCGATCGCCGTAGAGGAAGGAAGACTGGACGGGAGAGAGTTGTATGCGGCATCGATGCTGCCAGCCGAGATGCCTGTCATGATGTTGACTGTGCAACCAGATTTAGCATGCAGCAACGACAAGACTCGTTTACTCACCAATGGTATCCTTATAATGCAATTTGAATAAATAAATAAATACGAAACGCCACTTTCAACTTAGACTCACCATAGTGGTCAGCTGCAGATCCAGATCTGCATCGAACGCTCCTGCGCCAACTAGGTCCAGCTTTGCACCCCACAATTTCGTCAGGTTACTTGCTCCAGCAGCAATCCGTGTCGACATTCTCTCCAGATACCTCTTGCTCATACTCGGACCTGTCATCCGACGATGTCTCTTCCACTCCTCATCTTTCATGCGTCGCCCAATTCCAATTAGCATGCCTCCCCTAGAACGCAAAAGAACGAGCGGACTTACTGGTAGGAAGACAAATCTGCCCAGTTCCAAGCACCGTCGCGAACCTTGACGCGCATATAATCAGTCTACATATCTGATAACCAGGAACTTTAATGGATTCTGACAAACATTTGGTTTGTTCTGCTTGACTGGTCCATGTTCTTCCCATGAATCAGAGTCCGCTCAACCTCTGCTTGATCTGTAAGCACCACTAATCTGTGCGAACCCAAAAGCACCTTCCAACGCAAAATGCATGCTCAGCAGGCTGGCCAATACATAATCAACAGCTGAAACCCACTTGGAAGATTGGCCCGTGCTTTTTGACTTCGTCTGCGAGATGCTCGCAGAATGTTTTCTCCTTCCTCGCACTGGTTATTAGTGCAACATCACCCCATATACTCGTGATAGGGTTGTGTGGCACTCCAGGGATGGGCTTAGGCAGCAAAAATGTATAAAACAGTTGGAGGAGAGGAACAGCTGCGATAATAGCCACCGCTACGGCACCCAGTTGGACATTAGATGGCTCGTCGAACATAGTTCAAAAAGAGGGGGACGAGATAGGTATGGGTTAATGGGGGGCGCACCACCTTATATAAATCTATATTTCCAGTGCCCCTACCACAGGGTGATCTCCGAGTAGGCCCTTGGTCCTAGTAACGCAGCCATATCAAGCGCACAGGCCGCTCATCTCAACTGAAATAACGCACAGGGGCCGTGGATCGATGGATGACTGACCATACGTGCAGTAGCTCGTGCCGCGGTGACGCTACGCTTGTTCTCATACCGAACGCTCATGCTTCCATAAATTGGCTCCACCTATCACAATTGACACACTGCCTGGAATCCTGATCCGTCGCGCGTATTCTGCTGAAATTAGCGCCGAGTTACTGCAAACCATGCGCGTGACTGTGGGGGAAAACATAGCAGTAGGACCTATACAGGAAGATTGTGATTTAGAATACCATAAAAGTTCAGCCTGGTTGGCTATCCGAACAACAAAATGGCCCCATGCCTAGGTCCTTTGAAAATGTACTTAGTAAACGTGCATCAAAACCATACCAAAAGAGCCAGAGTGTGGCATACAACCTCGGCCTCGGCGACGCAACCAAACGAGGCCGAAACCGAGAAGCCCGTCCTCGGGCGATTGTTATCCAAGCACCCCTACAGAACTGAGTGTACACGTCAGTGAGCCTCGGCAGAAGTGGTAATGGCTCGACGAATACACCACACCGTAACGTAAGTCCCGAGTTGAGGAAATACGTCAGTTTCATTCCTCAGCAGCGAACAAGACATCTTCCAGCTTGCTAAAACAATAATATCTTCAACCCACCAAGGCGGGAGCGCAGCGCTCGGAGGTGTACATACTCAGAGCATATAGTTTGCAATGAACAATGATTGTATGCGCGGCCACTCATATCGTAAGAGGCGTTACGTGAGGAAATATGACATTATCGTATGATGATGGTAGAACGCACGAGATGCAACGACATTTCAGTAGAATTCTTCAAACCCCAGGCGCAGTTATTCACAATCAACCCCGCTCCTAACCCCACCTCTCCAGCGACACATAACACACCTTTGGCTGTCTAGTCACCAGCTCTACCGCATCGAAAACATCAACTTTTTGAGGGATATTTCTAAAGATAAAGTCACGTGATAGCGCTGCGACAAACATCTTCATCTGGAGGATCTGGAGAATGCAATAAACATGCTAGAGTAATTTTCATAGAACAAACCACTTTGCTTACTGCGAGCCTTTGTCCAAAGCACGACCTCTGACCAAGCCCGAATGGGATGCTCGGACCAGCAGCCCGGTTAAACGAGCCGTCTGGATTCAGCCACCTGCTAGGCCGCCACCTGCTCGCGTCCGGCCCCCACGAAGACTCATCGTTACTCATGTGCGAGAACGGGAACATAAGTTGGGTTCCTACGAACACGAATTCAGTCTCATACTTGACATACATTGGTGTTTCAAACGCACCTTTCGGGATTACCCGACCCATGATGACCTCATCATCGAGCACTTCGCATCACCAACTCAAATTTAGCGCCCACCGCACCCGTAACAGCTCCGAGATACGACTCACGTTCTCGTCCAGTCGAAGATGCGACCTTTGCGCACCTCAATGTCTCCGCAACAACGGCTTCTAAAACCGGTACCCTCTCCGAATCATCGATCGCCTCAAAGTTCAACTCTCCGTCCCGTCCAAAGATGGCGCACACTTCGTCGTGCAGCCTTTGCTGGATCTCAGGATCCTGAGGTAGGAATTTGACGTGCCACGCGAGTGCTGAAGCAGTCGTGTCTTGTCCCGCACTGAAATCCGAAAATCCTCGTTTGTTAGTAAAGGAGTATAAGGAAAAGACAATGACTCACATGACATAGGTCATCAACTCGTCCACAATCTCCCTTTTCCCAAGCTTCTCCGCCCCTTCTCTCGTCTCCCTCTGCACGACCATATCAACCACGCAATCCGCATCTGTCGCCAACCCCTTTCCCTCGCTCTCCTCCTTCCTCCTCGCCTCTGCAATTCCCTCGTCGAAGAAAGTGCTGAACAGGGTGTAGTGTTTACGCCACGTCGGAGATGCCCAGATCAGGCGGGCCGTGAGGAATGGAAAAGCAGCTGTGGCAGAGCGCTCGATGCTTGCCATCATTGCGCGCAAGGCTAAGTGAATAGGCGGGGATGGCGGTTGGGGGATATGCAAGATAGCAGAAGAGGTGCTAGGAAGTGAAGATGGGAGAGAGGTGTATGCGGTGTCGATACAACCAGGCGAAGTGCCCATCGTAATATTCACTACAGGGAATGAACTCAACACACACCAAACTAAAATAAAAGATAAGTTCACTCACCAATCGTGTCCTTTCAACAGCCGCCAAAGCACGTCAACCGTCTGAAATCAAGAAAACGAGAACTCACCATAGTAGCCAACTGCAAATCCATATCCGCATCAAACGCCCCTCCACCCAACCCAACCAAGTCCACCTTTGCATTCCACAACCTAACCAAACCACCCGCCCCAGCAGCAACCCGCCCAGCCATCCTCCCCAAATACCGCTTACTCATACTCGGACCCGTCAACCGCCGATGTCTCCTCCACGCCTCGTCTTAAAACCATCAGCCTAGACCCACCCCGCAACCACAGGATGAGAACTTACCAGCAGGAAGCGCAATCTGTCCACCCGGAATCACCGTCGCAAATCTACAAATGGCAAATTTAAGCCCGCGCAGTATACAGTCAGTATACCTTATCCAAAAAGTGACCGCAGGCTTAAACCTAAACTCTGAAGTGAAGAACGTACATTTCATTTGTCCTTTTGGACTGGTCCGTGTTCTTCCCCTTTAACAAGATCCGCTCGACCTCTGTGAGGTCTGAAACGACGATGATGGGATGTCGACCTATAAGAATCTTTCATCCCGCCCAACATCAACAAGCACGTTCAGCATGATCAACGAATACCAAGGGCAGAAAGGACGGTTTAAGCTCACTTGAAAGATAGGTCCATGTTTACGGACCTGGTCCGCAAGGTACTCCCCAAACGTCCTCCCCCTCGTCTCCCTCGTAATCTCAGGAATATCTCCCCACACGCTCACAACAGGATTATGCGGAACACCCCCAATCGGCCGAGGCATCAACCGCATATAAACCCACCGAACGAGCAAGAGCGCTAAGACAGACGCAGTTGCGCTCAATAACAAGGTGCCGGGGTCGTACATGGTGTGCAAGAGGGTTAGATTCGAGAGGGGGAATTTCTGGCCTTGGGTCATGTAGACATAGCTGTATCTATGCAGCCCGATTGTCCGTGTACAGACCTGGGAGATCGCCGGTAAATGCATCCCCGTCTCTGCGGTGGGTGGCGAGCACCCATATCAGGCGGGTGGATTCATCAGTGGCTGCTGAAGTAACGCGCAATGACCCGCGACTAGCAGATGGCTTGCTATAACCAGACACGAGACTTCGAACTAATACATATCCCCACCATCACGTAAGACATCCCCGCCATCGGCATGATATGGGTTTACTATTGTTAGCATTTATCCTCGCCACCCATCGCAACACCGGCCCCATATTTGGTCGCTCACTAATCCCGAACTCGGCACAAAGCAAGCGACACCAAAAACTATCTGAAATTGAGATACACACATGTGAAGGACGTCCAAAGTAGGCGATACATGTGTGAAATGTGAAATGTACAACACACACATGACCCAGACAAAATTATCCGACACGCAGAGTTCAGCCACGCCACCAGACAAACTCGCAAACGAATGACAGCAGAACGCGAGTTCTGAATAAAACGTCCGATGCTAGGTAGGTAAAAGAAACAAAAGAAAAATAGTCCTCGACCCCACAGATCGATCAATCAATCATACAAACCGCGTATACTGGAAAGGTGAAGGCTCTGGATCTTGCGATTTACCAAGTGGTATCCCACCAGCCTTTAAACGGACCAGTCCCGTCGATCTGCGCAGCAAAAACAATTAACCAAGGAAATGGCCGAAATAATCATGGCTAGCGTACCTTGGTCTCCTTTGGCTGGGTGATCGTCTGCTCAGAGTTATTGAACTTGACAGAGTGCGTGACATTCTCCAACTTGATGTTCAGAGCCTCCTTGAGGCTCAGCGCAGGTACCGGGAGCGGGTACGGGAGCGCCGCGATAACAGCCGGGTCTAGACAAACAATATCAACTCGTTAGCGCTCATCCCATTTGGGTGACATCTACACAGCACAACGTACCAGTCATTTCCGTGCCGTTGAACGGAATGACAGGAGGAGTAGGCTGGATGGGCGCAGCAGTCGCATAGCTCTTCACATACTTGCTCGGCTTCTGCGTAGGCTCAAACGAGACATCAGCGGTGCCGTCCAAGTAGCTCGTAATATTTCCGCACGCCAGACGCGTCTTGTTCGCAGAGTGAATCACAATCGAGCGGCCCAGCAAAGAGTGCGACTGAGGGAAGAATCGAACATACGCATCGCTATACCCAAACGTGGCGATCTCGCCGTCGGTCGTGCCATTCAGCTTGCCATGTTTACCGCTGTTGTGTCCAGATTAAAATTAGAATTAAATAGGATGAGCGGGACACGCACGAGAGATCACCAGTCTGGCAGTACTGGGGGAACGCAGGGTCACACACGAGGCCTTCGGTAACGTGGAGAGGGTCAAGATGGGCAAGCGCCTATACAAAGCTCAGCGGATCTGAATTGCACTGCCATTCATGAGGCGTACCTTGGTGCAGTTCCCGTCAGCAGGAATAGGGTTCGTGTGGATGTGGTACGCAAATGGACCGCCGAGGCCCGGGTCGGTGGTGAGCCCGCTCAGGACGTGAATTTTCACAAAAGTGGGCTTGCCATCCTTGGTGCCGACGAATTCAGCGTGGGCTTCAATGCCCAACTTCTACAGGATTTTCTGTGCGTTAGCTATACGTAACTGGAATGTGAGAGGTGTGGTACGCACAGAGTTGATGAGCTCTGCACGCGCGTAGAGCTTAGGAGTGCGCTTCGCATGCGTCGGGCGTCCATCCTAAAAATCGCCAAATTAGCCCCAAAATCTCGACAGTCGGTGGCCAACGCACCTCAAAGTGTGGGGTAGCAAGAACAGAAGAGAGCGTGGAGAGGACCAGAACAGCAGCCGAGAAAAACATGATGAGAGAGAAGAGGGAGACAGAAAACGTTGGAACTCAGACGTGTTTGTGCGTCGGTTTAATAGCGCGGGGCTTCGAACGACCCTTGCAGTTGAAAACAAGGGGCGGATTCAACTCTGTGAATCCATCCGAGCGCCCAAACATATATTCGCTTCCATTCAGGGTCCTCACACAGCCACCGATTCGATGAGTAGGGATCGACGACGACAGAGTCATGATTTCATATTCTGGCTTAGCAACCGTCCGTCGATACTCCGTCCATCCGCCGGCGGTATGACCAGCTTTGGTGTTGCTATTCTTGACGCTGGTCTGTGCAAGGGCGACGTTGGTCTGTCTCGGGGGCGGATGAGAGTTGCCAGGCACTAGAGCTCGCCATCGTACGTTGAGCATAACGTTGTGTCGGCAGCCCGAAATGACCACCCAGTTTTTCATGATAAGGTTGCATGACCCACATGGTTTTACCGGCTCAATATTTTCGATGTCCACGCACGTGAAGTCCCAGATTGACTGAAACGTATTCTGGCTATTACTTCGGTCTTTGCTTCCCTTTGCGAGGTCGCTGAAAGGTAGAAGGCTGGGGGCACGACGGCCCAGCGCTTGTAGATAAAGACCATGAAGGGAGTGCCATAGAGGTCCGAAACACGTCCACCTTTGCAGCAGTGAGGAGTCCTACAAAGACATGGGTGCGTACCTGGATGTTTGATAGGCTGGCAGCGGCAACAAATATTCGATGATGCGCGTCATAGTACTGTGGCATTTTTCTAAGGTGGAGTGCGGGGTGATCATTAGATGAAAATAACCACACGACATAGAATACCTTCAAGGACTGTGCATGGAGCGGAACTGTCAGAAACTGTGTGCTCAAAGGAGATTAAGTATAGCGAGTTGTAGCGAAACGATGACATACGCCTATAAAGCAGTTGGTTGATCCTAAGGTACAGCCTATTCAACCTGCTTGAATGCGATTGAATGTCGAGCACTCCAGGAATGATTCAGGAACATTCCACATCGAAAACACAAAAGCATCGGCCACGACAGCTCGCGAAATGAACAAAGCTCACAGTCAGGCGCTCGACGATAGATAACATATTCTTCGGCTCTGTTGAAGTCCATACTACTTGAAAGGATTCCCTCGAACAAACTCTAAATCTGATAAGCTTCACTATAAATAAGCATAGGCAGCAACTCACTGATTCCTTCTTCCTTGTCGGAGCGAGCTAATTTAAGAGCTGCTGAGTGCTAACAAAGTAATAAATCTTCTCCTATCAGTGGATGGTAAATGACCGAATATATGCGGTTACCCAGGGTAGCAGGTTTTGAGAAGAGACAGCTTCGTGCATGTTGTACGTGTGTCTATTATGAAATCTCTAGTTCGAAGAATTCGATAATTTGAAGAGATGCGGCTGTCTTGGCAAGCTAGAAGACGGCTAAGCTGCTGACACTCGAAGTTGAAAGAAGAGCTTTCACGTAAGCTTGCAGTGTGCTCGAAGAGGAAGAACCAGCACGGAGGTATGTAGCCAACTAGGGGACAACAGAACTCATGTTCCCATCTGGTACTGTACCAGTAATACAAAGCTTAACGCAACGACGAGTATCACAGACTCACTAGTGAGATTACTGGAGCTACAGTAGCAATTTAGGAGCCCCTTTGGAGGCGCCGGAGTTGGGCCAGCGCAGATGGTAAAGGCAGGGGCAAGTGAGTGATGAAGCTAGATACCAATAGTAGTTTGACAAGATTGTACTGGGCGGCGGCATTAATATTTGAAAAAAAGTGGTATTCTCAAAGCAGCTGTGTCATCGCCTCTTTCTCTGCTGGTACGAGTGATGCCACGCAGGATATTGACACTCGCGATCGGCTAACACTAACTAGACCATCGTTCTCAGCGCGTCCAGGTCTTCTTCCTAAACGCCCCTGCTCATTCATGGCTGCCAAATCTAACAGTCCTGGTCTCCTGCTATAACATACGAGAGGGACATCGATGGGGAACATGAGTCGCGTGCGCATATATGGCAAGTCGGTGTCTAGACCGGTGAGTGAGTTTTGTTTAGCATTGGAGTATATGGATCGGTGGAGGGTTTGGTTATTATAGTAGCTAACTGAGTTCGTAAATAACGAAACAAAGTCGAGATGCAATGGTCATTGTCAGAGGGTGTCTTCGGTTAGTGGCGACCTGCATGTGGTCCTGTTTGTGATTATGTAACTAGCGCTCACGACACCTCTCCACCTAAAACTAACACTTTCGCACTCGCAGACCTACCTCTTCAAGAACTGGTTGTTTTCGATGTCTACTGCATTTTGCGTAGCTCTCATCCCTGAGCTTATAAGCACCATCGCTGGGTTTCTCAATATCTCAGATCTTGTTCCTTTAATGCGTGTATCTCGACACTTTTTTCGCATTGCCGGTCCGTTGATCTGGAGAGACGTTCCCGACATAGAGGTGCTTATGCGCCTAGTACCTGGAGCCATGCAAAAGGGCATTCAAAAACTTAGACGATTTTCTCTTGATTACTTTGGGTGGATCGTGAGTTTCTCTATCCGTGGGGTGTGCTGGCTTGTATAATTGAATGATTTCGTGAAGATCACACTGCCAGACACACCAGACTTTACTCGCTTCAACATCTACGCTCCATGGGTCCAGCGGCTCGAGGTCTTCAAGCGCTTAACTGCATACACATTTCGGTACTCCAGACGACTTATAGAAATTATAGCAAAGCAGCCACTTTTGCCTAACTTGCACGCTCTCTCCCTTCATACCGAGGTCAAAATAGCCTCGGAGGATTATGAATCGCTTATTGAGCTTTTTGTGTGCCCCTCGCTGACCGAAATTCGACACACGTCGGATGATTATGTGGAATTATACCTTAGGCCGTCGTCTGCCCACCTACTCATGCAGAAGATATCCGATGTCTGTCCTGGCTTGCAGAAACTAGAGTTCTTCCCTGATACAGAGAAATTTTCAAAAGGAGTATACTCAGAGCTGGTTTCTTCTCCGAATGCGGCTTTCCCTCGATGTTTGGCTGGGCTTTCGAGTCTTCAGTCTTTCAGCAGTACGGTGGTTATTCTCGAACCAGGAGTTCTACAAGTTCTGGGCAGCCTACCGTTGCTCGAGTCGCTGAGTATTCTCGATTATAATTCAGAGGGACCGAGACCACCGCCTCTTGACGAACACTTCCAAGTACCTGATACTTGGTTTTCAGCGCTCCGTAGTTTGCAGATTCACGACCTCAATCCCCGAGACATCTCTGCCATATGGGCACAGCCTCCACTTGTTCAAAACCTTCTTTCAATCATAATTAGATGTTACCCTGGCGAGCACGAACCCGAGCAAACAGAACTGCCGATTGGCCAAGAATGGATAAATAAGTTTCTCTCGGACCTCCCTCGCGCGAGTTCAC
>MU132232.1:36304-130167 GCA_015039395.1 Ceratobasidium sp. AG-I
CAACATTTCTTTCGTATTACCGGTCCTCTGATCTGGCGAGAAGTCCCCAACATGGAAATACTTATGCACCTAGTGCCGGGAGCTATGCAAAATTGGGTTGCCAAATCTGAGCGGGATCCTTGCCGTGTCTTTACGCAGATCGTGAGTTACTCTATCCTTGAAGCACACTGGCTCGTTTAGTTGAGTACTTTTGGGAAGATCATACTGTCAGACACAATGGACCTTACTCGCTTCAACGTCTACGCTCCATGGGTCCAGCGGCTCGAGGTCTTTAGCGACATGACCTTATACAAGCTTCAGTACTCTAGGAGACTTATAGATATTATCGCAAGACAGCCACTTCTACCTCACCTGCGCACTCTCTCCCTTTCTACCGAGCATGACGTCCCCTCGAGGTATTACGACTCAATTATTGAGCTACTTGTTTGCCCTACGTTAGTCGAAATCCGGCACATGTCAGACTCTTGTCCTGAAATTTATCTTGAACCGCCGTCTGCCCACTTGCTCATTCAAAAAATATCTAAAAGCTGTCCTAGTTTACAGAGACTGGGGGTTTATCCTTATGTAGCTGTCTTGTTACATGACGGATCCTCGAGCCTCGTTTCTTCGCCTGATGCAGCTTTCCCTAAAATCTTAACTGGGCTTTTGAATCTTCGATCCTTCAGTGGTACAGTTTTTATTCTTAAACCTGCAGTCCTGCAAGCTCTAGCCAGTCTCCCGTTATTAGAGTCACTTGAGATTGTTGACCATGATCCCGACGAACAAAGATCTTCGCCTCTTGACGAACACCCCCAAGCGATTGATACTTGGTTCCCAGCACTGCGAAACATGCAGCTTTACGACCTGCATCCCCAAGACGTTACTGCTATATGGAGCCGAGTACCGCTGGTCCGAAATCTCCTTGAAGTTACAGTGAGGTGCTACCCAGCCGCATCCCAAGACGACCAGACGGAACTGCCGAATGGCCAGGAATGGATAAACATGTTCCTTTCCCGCCTCACTCGCGCAAGCCCACGCATCAAAGAACTTGATCTTGAATTCAGTTCCCTTACCGGGCAGTCCCAAATATACTCGTTGTCGGGTGTTCGTGAAGCCCTCCGTCAGCTCCCGTTGCGCAGTAAACGACTATATTTTAGCGGATGCTCGCTTGCCTTGTGAGATGCTTGTATTGATTTGGTACCCTGGATTGGCTGGTGGAGAAATACAATGATTAAATGTTCAGGAGATTCTCAAGGGCGTCGGTACTGTGCTTGCACCCCATGTACGACCTTGGCCCTGGGTACGATCCGTTAGGCTAAACGTCTGGAAATTTCTGGCGGATTTCTTCCGTTTCCATGACTTGTTACATCTCTTTCTGCCAGTCCTTCGGTCATATATGCGTAGAATTTAACATAAATAGTAAAGAACAACTCGATTCGAACTTTCTGGGATGGATATGCGCGGCGTAGTAGGATTTCAGGCAGTGTATGCACCGTGATAGCTGGAGGCAGTTCACAAAAGCATGAGCGCTTGATACGAAAGTATATTTGGTGTCGCCGCAGCGTGAGCTACTGCATGCATAGTAGGCCATCCATCGATTGATATTACTTCGGCTATTATTAGCTACCTCTTGACTTGATATGGATGCGCTACTTAAACCAAGGTGTTGAACGTGGTAAAATTACAGACAGCGCAGTTTCCTATAAGACGATGCGTCTCCTCTCAGTCTCGACCTATCTCCCTCGTCTCTCTGTGAACCATGCTCAATGATTTATCTAACACTCAGCTAAGTGCCATGGCGGCAGTTATTATTGCAGCTGTTCCTCTCTTCAGATTGTTTTATACGTCTCTATTGCCCAAGCCCATCCCTGGAGTGCCGCACAATCCTATCACGGGTATATGGGGCGACATTCCTCAAATTACGAGGGCAACAAAAGAGAAGACGTTCTGCGAGCACCTTGCAGACGAGGTCAACAAGCACGGGCCGATATTTCAAGTGAGTCCCAACTATCAACTCTGTATCGGCCGGCGTACTGAGTACGTATGTCGCATCGAAAGGTGCTTTTGGGTAAACACAAAATCGTTGTGCTTTCAGACCACGCAGAAGTTGAGCGCATTATGGTTCGCGGAAAGAACACGGAGATCTCGAGCAGGACAAATCAAATGTTCGTCATAATCTATTTAAGCTCATGGCTATCAGGCATTTGGGTTGATAAGTGGTGGGCACGTATAGGTTTGCGACGGTTGTTCCCATGGGGCAGCTGTGTCTTCCTACCAGTCAGTACAACTTGCTCAATTGGTTTCACAATGAAGCTATGCTGACTGGATTGGGTGGCACATGTCAGACGAGACGTGGAAGAGACATCGTCGCATGACAGGCCCGAGTATGAGCAACAGGTATCTGGAGAAGATGTCCGTACGCATTGCTGCTGGGGCAAGCAATCTTGCTAGGCTGTGGGGTGCGAAGCTGGCCCTAGTTGGCACAGGAGCATTTGATGCGGATCTGGATCTACAACTGGCTACTATGGTGAGCCGGAGTTGAGAGTGATGCTTCAGACTGACTCATCTACTGGGACTGTATCAAAAGGATATCATTGGTGAGAAAATGAATATATTTCTTGTTGTGTACTAAACCTGGCCGCATAGTCAACATCATGACGGGCATCTCGGGTGGCAGCATCGACGCCGCATACAGCTCGCTCCCGTCCAGTCTTCCTTCCCCGGCAGCAATCTCACACATTCCTACCTTTCACACACCACATCTTCATGCATCTATTCGTGCAATGATCGCGAGTATCGAACGGGTCTCTCAAGCTGTCTTCCCCTCCCTGGCTGCTCGCATCGAATGGATATCGCCGACATGGCGCAAACACTACACCTACCTCAACACCTTTTTCGACAAGACGATTGCTGAGGCTAGAGCAAAAAAGGAAAGGGATACGGGGCTAGCAACGGATGCAGACAGTGTGGTGGATATGGCCGTGCAGAGAGAGGAGCGGGAGGGGATGGGGAAGGTGGGGAGGCAGGAGCTCGTGGATGAGCTGATGACTTATTTTCTGCAAGTCGTTTAGTCTCTTCTATTGGCACTTCTCTACTGACAATACAGAGGTCTATACTTCAGAGCTGGTCAGGATACAACGGCATCGGCACTCGCATGGCATGTCAAGTATCTTCCTCAAGACCCGGATATTCAACGCCAGCTTCATGACGAAGTATGTGCTGTGTTTGGGCAGGATGGGGAGTTGAACTTCGAGGCGATTGAGGATCCAGGAAGGGTGCCAATGTTGGAGGCTGTAGCTACAGAGACTTTGAGGTGTGCGCGGGTTGGTGGTTTGTCGGGACGAGAACGTGAGTACATCTGGTATTAGCAAAGAGTTCGGAGGGCGCTGAAACCGAGTTGTGCTAATATGAAGTTCTCGCCGATGAAGTAATCTTGGGGAGAGTGATTCCTAAAGGTGCGCTTGAAACACAGTTTTAAATATAGACTTGCTTGCCATACCCGTCGTCTGAATAGATACTCAAATTTTGGTCGCGACGGGGGTCATGAGCAATCAAGAGTCCTCATGGGGCAGCGATGCGAGCAAGTGGAACCCTAGAAGGTGGTTGAACTCGGACGGCTCTTTCAACCGCACTGCCGGTCCCAACTTTCCGTTTGGTTTCGGGCAGAGGGGGTGCTTTGGACAAAAATTGGCGGTAGGCCACACACATAATCTTTCTAGCGATAGGAGACACTAACGTGTTTATAACAGACGCTTCAGCTGAAGATTTTCCTTGCCACTTTGTCGCGAGCGTTCTACTTTAGAGAAGTTCCTGGAGAGGTCGGTACTTTTGCTGCGGTGGAGCTGGTGACCAGACAACCAAAGATGTGCTATGTGTCACTGGAGACGTGGGACCAAGCGAAGAGCTGATTCGGAATAAAACACATATTGAGTTTCAGGAACCTGGCTAAAAGATAGTAATCGACCATGTGTTTCACTGTCGAAACGAGTAATACTAGATTTATGTGCTCAAGGTGTTGCCCTGCATTGAGTAGGTGGCCATAGATGCAGCGAGACGATCATTATATTTGTGAGCGAACTACATATATCTACGCTGACCATAGTAAGCGCCAACACCACGTGACTTTGCGTCGGCCAGCTTGAGACGACGTCCAGCGCCTCGGGTCCTTCAATATAACACAGCAGGGCGCAACGCAATGTCAGGTCCTCTATCTGACATCCACGCGCCTTCGGTCATGTCTAGTGGGGACGCGCCCAAGTCTGCTCAGCTCGACGCGCTGCAGTTATATGGGAAGCGGGACGGGTCGAAAGGTGTGTTGTCCCTCGCGCCACATTTGTATGGAAGGTTGTTAATTGGTTCTGTGGGGCTGGTGTGGTATAGTGGTTGTGCGGTTCAAGGCTGTTGGGAACGCGCCAATTATGAAGCAGAACTTCTACAAGATTACGGCGTCGAACAGGTTCCAGGCGGTGATTCAGTTTTTGAGGAAGGAGTTGGGGTGGCAGCCCACAGATCCACTTGTACGTACCTCATGCTCGACATGGTTTCTTGGCTGTTTACGGGTTATACATTTATGTTGGACGAATGCTTATTAAACTTGTGTTCTGTTATAGTTCACGTACATCAATTTGGCGTTCTCTCCAGCACCAGATGATACGGTGGCGAACCTGTTTAAGGTATATTGCACTCTCGCGCTCATAACATATTATTGCTGATATATTTCGACCACCCAGTGTTTCGCCACCGATGGTCACCTCATCGTCAACTACAGGTATGATCATTCCCCTATTTCGCCACCAGCTTGACACTAATCTATTCTAAAGTACAACCGCTGCATGGGGCTAATATGATTCTTCCTCTATTCTCGCTTTCGCTTGCCACGACCCAGATGGGATACTTGCCCAGCTATACCGCTGTATCATACCGCATGTTGGTTATTTGATTTGGTTTACATCACGTGTTTAGTTCTCACAGAGCCCAGGATATGGATGAACTGGACTTCGTCAGGCTTTGCAAGAAATCTCCGAGTGTGGTGGGGGATAAACAATCTTAAGGCAATTCAAAAAAGCTGGCTTGCTAAAGAAGTTCACGGAGTCAGTGATGCAGGCTCGGTTACCGGAATGGACGAGCTCGCAGGTTACGCGAAATGTTACGATGGGTGTTGCACTCGGTAAGTCTCCAATCGCTTGTCATCAGCCCTATGATCTTACCCTGCAAAACAAAATGGGTAGGTGTGGCGGTCTCAGTATCTGCGTCATCACTCACTAGATATATCTCCAAACGACGCAGGAGGGCGCGCGAAATTGCTGAGGGCGCTAGGGATTACGTTCCCCGACCGATTGAGCTGAGGAGCGATGAGATTGTTGAGGGTATTGTTGGACTAATTGGTAAGCGTTGCATATGTCTAATCTCTCCTCCCTTTTTCAAGTTCGCACCTGTCAGCTTTTATGGTTCGCTGAGAGACTAAACAAAAACATAGGAAATACCCCACTTGTGAGGATAGACTCGCTGAGCGATGCGTTGGGCGTCGATATACTAGTATGTCATGCTGCCTTGTTTTCGTGAGTTTATCTGAGCCCATTCTTATGGTTGTAGGGCAAAGCCGAATTTCTAAATCCTGGGGGGTCGGTCAAGGATCGAGTCGCACTCAAAAGTACGTTCGAAACCCAGATTCTCGGGGATCATGATATTTATAAGTGCTAAAGTTATCGAGGACGCCGAGATGCAAGGATTAATTCACCCCCACTCTGGATCACGCATATTCGAGGGCACAGTTGGGTCTACAGGGATAAGCATCGCAACTATTGCTAGAGCTCGGTTTGTCCTTCTCTCGTACGGCTTATTGGTCATATACTAACGAGGTTGTCCGTAGAGGCTACGAAACGAGTATGTGTCCTCACTGCTCCATGAGCTATCTTCTACTGACTGATATTTTAAAGCAATCATCATGCCAGACGACGTCGCGGCTGAGAAAGAGCGTGCTCTCCTTGCGTTGGGTGCGACAGTTGAGAAAGTCAGACCTGCGAGTATTGTAGACAAGAAGCAGGTTTGTCCCTTCCATTCTCTCAGCCATCATTTCTTCTTTGTTGGCCCTGTACTAAGCGCAATCCGTATTGTAGTTCGTCGTAAGCTCTCTCTCCACACCATGCATCGCAGCAAAAGATGAAATCTTACTACATATAGAACCTCGCCAAACAACGCGCCCTCGAGTTCGGGAACACCGAGCTCCCTACATCCTCCGATGCGCTCGCCGTTAGCACAGACGCTTTATCAGCGGCTAACGGAGTGGAACTCGAGGCTCGTCCACGAGGTTTCTTTGCGGACCAATTCGAGGTATGCTCCCTCATCGTTCGGATGATGCATGTACTCGTACTGATTCTTGAGAGCAGACCCCCGCAAACTTTACGGCGCATTTACAAGGAACTGGACCTGAGCTTTGGAGACAGTGTTCGGGCCGATTGGATGCATTTGTTAGTGGTGCTGGGACAGGTGGGACGATTGCTGGTGTCGGGAGATTTTTGAAATCTCAAGGTATGTCCTCCTTTCTTTCCGTCCTCCCCCTTCCATCCTTTCCCTACGCCCTTTTCGCACTCCTGTTGATCGGTTGCGGGTTCGAGAGCTGGTTAAAGTTGAAATGTTTGGATAGATAAAGACATTCAAGTCGTCCTAGCGGACCCAGAAGGAAGCGGGCTGTATAACAAGATCAAGTTTGGGGTTATGTTTGATGCAAAGGAGAGTGAAGGGACGAAGAGAAGGCACCAGGTTCGTTCTGCCATTTTCGTTATCTGTTATATGCGTAAGTGGGTTGATTGATGTTGACGTGTTATTTTGGTAGGTTGATACGGTTGTTGAGGGCATGTTAGTATCTTGAGATGGGGAATGGTTGGTTTGGAGGCTGATCGAGGTCGATTCAGTGGTATTAACAGGTTGACGAAGAATTTCGAGATGGCACTTGAGGTTATAGACGATGCCATTCGGTATGTTTATACATTTTCGTCTATATGTTCTTATGTCCTCCCTTCACATTTCAACTTACTTCTTAACTTGTCCACCATAGCGTAACGGACAAGGAAGCGGTCTCCATGGCTCGATACCTCGTCAAACATGACGGTCTTTTTCTCGGCTCGAGCAGCGCGTGTAACCTCGTTGCGTGTGTCCGAGTTGCCAAGAAGATAGGGAAAGATAGTGGGAGGGTTATCGGGACTATCCTGTGCGATCCTTTTCAATTGAGCTTAGATAGTTACTGACTAGGGATGGTGTGGTGTGGTAGATGTGATTCGGGGTCGAGACATTATTCCAAAGTTAGTTTATTTCTTTAATTGGGTTAAGCGAGGGGAACGTTAAGCTTATTTGTATTTTCTTTTCTAGTTTTGGTAAGTTTACCATTGAGGGGGGAGTGGGTTGTCGCTGATACGTTAAGTAGGAATGATGAGTATTTGGTGAACGCAGGGATCGAGATTGACGTCGGGATGATTGAGAAGATGTTAAAGGGGGATGAATAGAAGGTCAAATCACTCGAGAGTACGGTCTAGTGCATGTAAATTTTTCATTTGGGCAAGTCATGTCGCATACATCGTCGTACCAAGAGAAAACGAAAGCATGGTTTATGCGTATAAATTAGAGGAGGATCTGGAGAGGCTATTTTGAGATTTCGTGCTCTGCAAGGAGCTGCAAGACGGGGTGAGTACATATAACTCATGATAGAGGCGGGATACACACCATGTTGGGTATGCTCTGCATGATCATGTATGCGTGTTGGCAGTTCGGACATACCATGGCGCCCTCTGACACATCAATCTTCTCGGCCAGTTAGACAAATATGGGAAGAGTGTGAACGGGACGGACCTCGAGCAGGACGTGGTGTAGTTTTTGGAGAAACTCGTCGTCTTCCGTGCCCGGCGCAGGCTGCATCTCTGGTAGGCTCTCATCTCCTAGCTAGGCAAAGTTCAAAGCACATATAAATAGGGTTAAGAATCTGTGGTGGCTTACCTCGCGTGCAGAAGAAATCAGTGCTCCCCAGTCCAATCGAGGCATAAATCGTTTCAAAAAATCAGGATTAAATTCGGCATCGCGGACGACGAGCTGGGCGTCTTTGAAGCGTAGAGGAAAGTTGTTGGAAGTGCAACCTTTAGCGTGGCAAGCTAGGACGTTGTGGGTGAGGAGGCGGACCATCGTCGTTGGGATCCACACTTGGCGCCCGTCCACGGAGCACAAGCGCCGCGTTCTCACTACCCGCCCTGCTCATCGTCGCCTTCACCGTCCCCGTCGCCTCAGCCCCTCCCGCCGCTGTTGACTATGTCGTCCAGCGAGGTCACGAAGACTAATCGAGTGTGTTAATTATTATTAGTACTACTATTTGAAGCTGATGTTCAAGTAGGCCGCGGCGCTCGCCCAACTCAAGTTCAAGCGCAAAAAGGACGTCCAGCCAACCCCTCCACCTCCTCCAGAACTAGCGACCCCTCGTGTTCCTCGTGTTCTTGTGCCAGACTCGAGTCCTGCAGCTGCGCCGCCACCCATACCCCAACCCGTTCTCAAGACCAAACCTCTCCCGACCGGCGCATGGGCCTCCAGCCGCGGCCTGCGTGACGACTCGCTCTCCACACCTAGCTTTGCCCCGCCTGCGAATTCAAAACTGTCGAACGGAGATACGAGTATGGAGATGGACGACGGCCCGCCGCGCAAAAAGTCGCGACCGGATTTTGACCGGATTCGACCGAGTGTGGCACGCTCCGACTCGTTCTCGTCTCTTCCGCCCTCATCGCGTGTATCGGTAGCGTCGACCCCTTCTGCTACGCCTACAATAACGCCCGCTGATGACCCACTATCGCCGGTTGTTGGCAAGTTGAGAAAGGACGTATCCAGGGTCAAGGTTGCTACCTCCACCTCTGATTCGGATGCTGACTCGGACGGCGGGAAGCCTACAAGGCGGCGAGTCGTGAGAGGTCGGAGGAAGGGCAAGGAAAACGACGATGACGACCTGCCCAGTCCTCGGAATGTTGTGCGGTCGCTGGAATCGGACAACGACGAGCGCGAGGGGATTATCGACTTGATTTCATCACCGCCGCCTGTCCTGAGCGGCCGACTCGTAAACGGAAAGTTCGTAAATGGGTCGGTGGCTGTTTCTACGGGTGGGAGGAATGGGAACGGCGCGTCTGGGAGTAATGGAAAGGCGCACGCGAGCGGGAAATCTGCCGCCACTTCTGCTTCTCCGGCTCCTGTTACGGTCAAAACGAAGACTGTAACGGCGCCGGCACCTGATAAGAAAGAGGAAGATGATGCGTCGAGTGGGACGGAGTTCGGTGCTAGTGACGATGAGGATGCGGTCGCTGGGGAATGGGTTGCTGACGAGGCGACTCAGAGGCTGGAGCGGGAAGCTCTGAAGTGGTTCAACGATGGGAGTGAGGATGCGCTCGTTGAGGTCACTGGTATGTCTTTTTCTCTTTCTCCTCTCTCCTCTTATCTTAACGTATTGTTCTGCCTTACCTGTATAGCGTGCACTATGGCTCAAGCCAGAATAATAACCTCCCTCCGCCCATACGAAGATACCGCACATCTCAAGCGTACCCTCAAACGAACAAAAGGCGTCACTCAACGTTTCTACGACGAATACGTCAACATGCAACGGGGATATTCCGATGTCGACAACGTTCTTGGGGAGTTTGAGTCAATCGGACACGAGCTCGCCCAAATCGTTGCCGAGTGGACTGGGGACTCCTCCACGCCCAACTCGGGTCCTGGCACTCCTTCGGAAGAAAAAGGGAAGAAGAAGCAGGTTGACGCTGACGCTGATGGAGGCCTTCACCTCGTCACTATCCCCACTCTCTCTACCGCATCCCCTTTATCCCTATCAAACGCCTCCCCAGCTCGACGTGCCGCCCTCGCTTATCTCATCCCTACCCCGCCACGTCTCCTCGCTCCCGGTGTCGTCCTCAAAGACTACCAGCTCTTTGGCATAAGCTGGTTGAATATGCTCTACCAGAAGGGGCTGAGTTGTATTTTGGCAGATGAGATGGGGTTGGGGAAGACATGTCAGGTTATTTCATTTTTGGCATTTTTGAGAGGAGGTTGTGAGCGGGACGAGGATGCTGAGGGGGAGGATGACGAAGAAGTAGAGAGGGACGAGGGGAGAGGGAAGAAGGGTGTTCATTTGGTCATCGTTGTATGTCTCCACTTCCGCTTTCTATCCATGTTTATCTCCTCACCGTCGATCTTATCCCTCCTCACCACTACTACCTCTTGGCTCTATTCTTATCAGCCTTCCTCGACGCTTGAAAACTGGGCGCGTGAATTCGCCAAATTCGCACCTTCGATTAGGGTCGCTACATACTACGGCTCGCAGAAGGAGCGCGCTGGGTTTAGGGAAGAGTACAAGAGGGCTGTGAGGAGGGCTGAGCGCATGGGCGTCGAGTGCGTTTCCCTTGTTTCATCATCACTATTCCACTCTTTCTTTTCCTCTTCCTCATCTTTTGACCGAGTCCGTCACCCTTCCTGTGCGGACGATTCGAAGTCGTATGGAATGGCGAACTGACTGTGTTTGATTGTTGTAGGAGAGATGATGTGGACCCGGGGTGGGATGTGTTGATTACGACGTACCAGCTTGCGCAAGGTGCGGAGCTGGATCGCAAGTTCTTGTCGAAGAGTGTCAAGTGGGAGGTAGGTCTCCTCTCTTTTTGACATTCTCCTCCCTACTCTTTTCCCCTTTCCCGACCCGCCATCTATTCGCAAAGTGGGAGACATTGATTTATTTTTCCTTAGACATGTGTATTCGACGAAGGCCACGTCCTGAAGAACTTCCAAAGTCAGCGGTATCAGCAGTTGATGAAGATCCAGGCGCGATGGAGGTTGTTGTTGACGGGTACACCGTTGCAAAATAATTTGCAGGAGCTTGTCGTACGTCTCTACCCTTGTCTCTTCCACCTACATCCCTCCCTCCCTCGCACTCACACACCAACGTTAACTGAGTGTGCATTTGACTGACGAATACCTTGTCCAGTCCTTAATATCTTTCATCCTCCCCGACAAATTCACGTCCGAGACAACTGAATCCCTACGAACGATCTTCAAAGTCCGCGCAGACTCGCATGCGAGCTTGTTGTCGAGGGAACGAGTGAGTCGGGCGAAGACGATGATGACGCCGTTTGTGTTAAGGAGGCGGAAGGATCAGGTAAGTTTCCCCACACTCAACCCCTGCGTCTTGCCAACATATAATTCTAACTACATTGGATGTAGGTATTGAAAGACCTGCCAAACAAGACAGAGCGTATCGTTTGGTGCGCAATGACCCCTCTCCAACGGTCCATCTACAATGAAACCATGCGCCGGTCGAAGAAGGAACTCGAACGAGAAGCGGCCGAGCTCGCGGCTCTTCAAGATCCTTCATCAACATCTACACCTCTGGACTCTGACAGTGCAAAGGGTAAAAAGCGCGCTCGGGCCGAAGACGTCCAAACCCAAAAAGAGAAAAAATCAGCCACGAAACAGGCGAATATGAAAGCTAAAACAAAGGCGGCGGAGGCTTCGTCTGCCCATGTGCTAATGGACCTACGCAAAGCCGCTTCACATCCTATGCTCTTCCGTCGACGGTTTGACGATTCGAAGGTCCGTGCGATGGCGCGCGGGTGTTTGAAGGAGCCAGAGTTTTCGGAGAGCGTTGAGGCGCTTGTGGTAGAGGATATGGAGGTCATGACGGATGCGGAGTTGCAGGTGTTCGCGAAGAGATATAAGAGTGTAAGGCGGCACGCTCTTGGTGATGAGTGTTTCTTGGATGCGGGGAAGGTTGAGGAGTTGTTGAGATTATTAGAGGGGTATGGGAAGGAGGAAAGGCGGGTTTTGGTTTTCTCGCAGGTCCGTTACTCTTATTTCTTTCCTTCCTCGAGGTGCAAATATTGATTTGGATCGGTTGGGCAGTTCACACAAATATTAGATATTCTCAAGGTCGTCTTTGAACATGTTGGGATCAAGTATCTGGTTCTGACAGGGTCGACGCCTGTGGATACGAGGCAGAGTTTGGTAGATGAGTTTACAGAGGACGAGAGTATACGTGTTTTCCTTCTCTCGACTCGAGCCGGTAAATACCATCTCATTTATTTATTTTTATTCCGAGCTAACATGATTGGTGGCGCTAGGCGGGATGGGAATTAACTTGACGGCCGCGTCAGTGGTAATCATGTTTGACCAGGACTTTAACCCGCACAACGACCGCCGTGGGTTCTATTTCTCCCAGCGGAGCGAATTGTATGCTAATTCGCGCCTGGTGTGTCGTTGGTGGTGTTTTAGAGGCTGCGGACCGGTCATACCGGATTGGGCAAAAGCGAGATGTGGATGTGGTAAAGTTGATCACCAAGGAGACGATCGAGGTAGGTCACGCTCCGGTCTTTGTGTTGAGTGGTGTGCTGAGAGGGCTTGGACCGCAGGAGGACATTCTTCGCTTGGGCCAGACAAAGCTCGCGTTGGACGAGGCTGTGGCAGGGGACGCTGTAGAAGAAGGCGGAGAAGGGGCGACAGAAAAAGCGATGAAGGCGAGCTTGTTGACTGTGCTCAGAGAGCGGTTCGCAGGGGACGAGGACAAAGACATGGACCTGAGTTCGTAGTAGTACTAGACAGCATAATCTCATTTCGATTTAGGATCAGACAGCTTTAAGGTCTAGCGGGTCAAATCAAAACATTAGAAAGTCAATTAGAAAGCCAATAACAAGTCAGGCCCGGCGCGTAGCTCAGGGTCCAGTGGCTCGTGTTGTGGCCGCTCTTTGACCGCGTCCTGGAGCTCAAAGCCCCCAGCTCTAGCCGTACTCTCTCCCTACCCACCCATGAACCGCGGCCCCCTACCGATGCGCTCTCCATCCCCAGACTCCTTTCCCGACATGGGCACCGACTCGACGCAACCCCAGACGCAGCCCCAGACCCTCCCCCAAGAGCCAGAGCCCGACGCCGACGCCGTGCATCCCGACTGCTGGGGCTTGCTCGTTCCCTGCTCGAGCGGCCAGCCAAGTGGAGTGATTCAGTTGAGGAAACGACCTCTTCCGTCTGGCGTTGAGCCTGTTTGGCCCCGCCCTGCGACAGAGGAACATACGTTTAAGATTGGGCGCGGGAGTCAGAATGATTTTACCCTTCCCGGACAGAAAATTAGTGAGCTTCTTTTCTCTCTCCTTGCTTTGCTTGTTTGCTGCGCACAGAGCTGGCGATTTTCCTTGTATTTTTTCTTTGCGGGGGCGGAAATGCATGGTGGCGCGCTTTGGATGATCTGCTTGCTCACGCGACGCTTGAATCTAGGTAGCCAACACTGTTCATTGACATGGTCCGGCCGCTCGGACGACAAGCCGAGCAAAGAGCACGCTGTGGTCGTACACGATAACAGTTCCAACGGCACCTTTGTAAGTTCCCGTTTCATCCCCCGTTCCCTCCACCTCGCGCGCCACTTTTTTCCTTGTTGGATGTCTCTTGATCGGGTCGAGGCTTATGACATCTATCCATAAATATTTCTTTCAAACACCTCGGATTAACCCTTTCATTTTACATTTGTGTAGATCAACGGGAAGCGGATTGGCAAGACTAAAAAATCGTTACTTACGCCCGGCGACGAGCTGTCGTTTGGGTTGCCGGGGCAGGACCTCGACGACCTAGACTACAGTACGACCGCATTCCTTCTCTCCTCCGTTCCCCTCCATAACCCCATCCTATCACCCTGAAACACGAACCTCGCAAACTAATAATTCCACGTAGGGTACATCTTCCGCCGCCCAAACGAGGGCGTCGCAGTCGGCAACGGTGTCTTCCAGGAGTATGAGCTCGGACCTGCGTATGTCCTGT
This sequence comes from Ceratobasidium sp. AG-I, assembly GCA_015039395.1. Classification (NCBI taxonomy): domain Eukaryota; kingdom Fungi; phylum Basidiomycota; class Agaricomycetes; order Cantharellales; family Ceratobasidiaceae; genus Ceratobasidium; species Ceratobasidium sp. AG-I. Next base: position 50,087 of record MU132232.1, read on the forward strand.
TTCATTCATTCAGCCTCGGTGAAGGGTGGAACTAACCTTGTGATATCATTATCTCTTTATTGTCCTTGATTGCTCCCAATCTATCGGTTCGCGCCGCCGGTTGGCCAAACAAATCATCCACTTCCAAACAAATCACGCTCACTTCATCTGATGCTCAACAAACCCAACACATCATCCATCCGCTCGACGATATCGTTCAACAACCTCAACCAAACCCACGCTTGTCCACTCACCAAATACCTTCCAACATGACACAGCCTTGGCCGCGGCGCGTTCGCTACCGTCCGACGTGCCCTACACCGCGCGACCGGCCAATGGTTCGCGTGCAAGGTGATCACCAAGAGCCGGTTTGTGCATAACCCCCGGAGTCGGCAGATGTTTGAGCGTGAGGTGACGATAATGAAGGACTTTGATCATGTGAGTGGGTGTTCGGACTCCCCATGTGGTTTGCCTTGGATTCGGAGCTGCAGGATCGGGGTCTGCTGGTTGTGCTTTCGTTTGAGGCTTTTGGTTTTCATTTCTTGATTTGGTTGAGACGAGCTTGTCGGGATGTTGGTGCTGTTGAAGGCGGCCTTGTCGGCAATTGTCGTTCGTCTGTTGGCCAGAGTGTGCCGCTGGTTGGGGTGGAGGCGGGATGAGCGTTTGACTGTCAGCGGTGCTCGAGAGTTTTGTTCATCCACGAACAAACCTCGTTGGTGACAGGATGTGATGGTCGCGCTCCCCCTAATGATGGTTGTTCACTTTCAACCGTTTATCCAACCAAGGGTGAAAGGACATGTTGCCGGGAAAACGCGTGTCGGTCCTTGTTCTGTCAAGCACCCGCTTTTCCGTCGGCGCTTCCCATTTCCCCCTCGTAGCTTTTCATTACCTCACCTCATCCTCTCTTCTATCATTTCCTATCATCTATTTTGCTTGGTTCGGCGATTCGGGCTCGGGCATACTCATGCGAGGAGGGACCATCCAGCCTTGACCGCATTTCGTTGGACTGAGGCGTGTTGATTTACTTGTTTGCTAAGCTCGGAGGCGAGTTTCTTGGGTTTCTGGGTCGGGTATGCTACTCGCGAGGAGAGCGCATCTTTCATTGCTGTGCGATGCGAATTCTTACTTCCCATTCACCCCTTCCTGTCCCTTCTTGATATCCTCGCTTAAGCGCGATCATTATCACTCGTTCTATCCTTTCCTGAACCTTCATTCTGTTTCTTCCCCACTCCATCATCTCGCGAGCTCGCTCTGATTCGTAATTCCTGAGCGTTGCGTCTGCGCCTCGTTCTCATTGCACTTTCTGTTAATCCACACTCTCCCTAACTTTTTACCTCTACTCTCCATATCTACCCACAAGACCCACAGCCCTCATTTGCATTACCCCTTTTTCTCGCATTCATTCGTGTCCTAAACGCCCAAGGAACCGTTTCTTGTCGGCAGTCTCCAGTGCGATCCCCTGCGCTGGGCCGCCTTCACATTCATTTGTCTGCTTTTGAGTTCGGAGAGGCTATTCATTTACCATCCGGCGATCTAGCTTTAGTCGGCTATTATTGCGGTGTCGAGTGCTGAAACCTTCGCTATGTTTGTTTGATTATTTGTGTTATTTCTACGTTTGTTTCAGTCTCTTTATTGTTCTTTTTTGTCTCTCGACTGGCGATTGGTTCTGCGACGACACGATACTGACCACATTATGCTCTGCAGCCGAACATATGCAAGCTCGTCGCCCACTTTGAAGACGAATCGACAATTTGGCTGATCCTCGAGTTGATCAGTGGAGGTGATCTGTTGGAGGCGGTAATCAATGAGAGCGGACTATGTAAGTCTTTCAGCTTGGATTTGGATCTGAGTTTCTGTTTTCTGTTTCGAGGGGGTCGAGTGTTTTGCATTGCGAGAATGAGGTTGAGGGTTGGTAGAGACGAGTGGATGGTGCTGGTGTACTTGCTTCATCTGGCGCGATCGATTGAGCTGGCTGACGCGCCCCCGCAAAATGCGCCTCGAGTCGGACCGCGCGAGTTGGCGGATTTGGGGCGTGATACACGCGAAGCTGATTGTGCTGGGCCTTGAGGGCGCTTGCTTGACTTGCGAGTCGATTGACGCTCATCGCGTACCTGCCTCGTGTGTGTTCTGCGCGCCCACTGCAGCACCTCCACTTGTCTATCAAGTGCCAAGACGGGCTTGCGATGATCTGGCCGCTGTGGCTTGCTTATGTGCTCAACCATGCATTCACCACACCAAATCTATGCCCAGGTCCCTTGAAACAGAATTGCTGACATACGTGTTATTTCCTAGGCGAGAACGAGACCCGACGATTGGCTACGGAAATGTGTCTCGCCATGGAATACTCACACTCCAAGGGTGTAACCCACCGGGACTTGAAGCCCGAGGTGAGCTCGCATCGTTTTCACGAAGTATGCTCAGCGAACTTACAGACATGTCTTAGAATGTTTTGTTGACGGATACCACACCCCGACACGCCAAGATTGCTGATTTTGGTCTCGCGAAGGCAGTGGATAGTGGCACGTTCCTTAAGACATTCTGCGGAACCCCAACGTACCTCGCGCCTGAAGTAGTATTGCGCGCTCAAGATGCTGGATACAATGAGCTCGTGGACAGCTGGTCGCTCGGAGTGATCGTGTGGTCGATGCTCACGAACACGGTGCCGTTTGTGGAGGACGACGAAGATATGGTGACCAAGTTCCAGCGCCGACAGGTCGAGTGGTCGCAAGTCTCCGGGTTTGGGTTGACCTCGGAGTGCATCGACTGGATGAAGGGGATGCTCGTGCCCAACCCGGCGCACCGTATGAGCATCGCTCAGGCGCTTGGGCACCCCTGGTTAGCCGAACTCGCGAATAACTCGGGGGTTGAGCGACCTACTCCGCGTCAGCGCACCTTGACTCCGACGGATGCTGGTGGATCGACTGCAACCAACAGCTCGGCGACGGCTAGCCTCGTATCTTCCGATCCTCCTACATCCCAGGAGCTCCGGGAGATCGACCGTTTTAGCCAAGACATGAGCAGCATGATTCTCGATCATGTCGATAGTGTGGACACGAACTCTGCTCTAGGATCGGCGTCTCTTGTCTCGGGAGCGGTGTCGGTTGTGTCTGGTATTACTGCGACAACCCACACCAGCGACGCGAGCAACTTGCGTCTCGTCAGCAAGTTCAGCGAGGACTCGGATGCGTCACTGCCTATCCCCGGCCGCTTCCCCCATTCCCCCGCACCACCGAACATGCAAGGTGGCCTTCGAGCGCAACCGAATCCGCAGCCCCACCCTCTTCGCAACGCTCAGTTACCGCAGCTGCAGAACTACGAGACCCCGCAGATGATGAACTTTGGTAACCAACAAGTCCCGAACGCGCCGGTACGAGGCGGCCAGGCCCCACCCGTCGCAGACGACTCGATGCAGACCGACTCGTCCTGGGACCAGGTGTCCCGAGGCGCGGAGAGCACGATGCACCCCCAACTCCAAGCCGAGTTCACGCCGAACCCACTCTCTCCGCACGGTATTTTTGCTTCCCCGCATACACCAGCCCATCTCGCCGGACTCGGACCGTTCGGGGTGGTGCAACCCAATACTCCTAATGGCTTGTATCCTCAACCCGCAAACGGACAATACATCCAACCGCCCCATCTGCAGTACAACCACTCCCCTCAAACCGTTCGTACGGCCAATGCGCAGGCGTTTAGTCCCCCAGCCCCGACTGGACCGTACCAGTTCCGTACTCGCGGCGGACCCGCTGCGTCTCCTCTTCGTCCCCAGCAACCGCGCGAACGCATAATCCCGGCTCATCCCGGGCCTATGCGTGAGCCTCTACCTGCTCCATCGTCCCCCATCGGAAGCACTCCCACGACAACGAGCGCATCGACCGAGAAGCGCGCCGGACTTGAGATAGAAGAGTCGGATTCGGAACTTTCAGACGTCGATGAAGACGACGGCCTCCCCCGGGGCCCAACGGGCACAGTCCGTCAGAAGCGTCCCATAGGCCTCGCTCCCACTCGCAAGTCTAGCCGGGTCAGGGCACGTCGTGCGGGCGCCGCGCCTGTGGAAGACACCACGGTGCATGTGAATGTGAAGATGCCTGTTACGGGTGTTGGCGCGCGCCGTTCGAGCCGGCGGCACACTCCTTTCAAGACCAAGGTTTTGTAAACGTCCCAAGGACATGATTGCTTCTATCTGAACTGAACGCTTTTGATTCCCCTCTTCACTTTCATTTTACCCTGTTGATTGCTTTATCCTTACTATTCTTGACTTAGTTTTTTGTTGCCCGTCTGCGACTCGACTCGTTCCTCATCAGTCTTCCATCCCGCAAAATGTACAGCTCCCTTCTCTCGATCATTACTCATACAGCACTCTACCTGTCTCGTCTCACCTCGTATATATATGGTCCTATCTCGTCTAGTTTACATTCTTCCGCTCCGTCCACGCTCGCGCATGCTAGTACAACTAAGATGTGCAATGTATATCCTGAAATAGCCACTTCTATCCATCTGCCACGGACACTAAATTTTGCGACCGGGTGTTAATCACCTCGAGCTACGAATGGAAGCAATCTGCCTGGCTCGAGCCCACAACAGACAATCTTCAATCAATGTCCCCGATTGACGCCTACATCAGCACATGTCTCCAATGACTTTGCTAATCCGGAATGTATTGAATTTTGCGGCAAGTTCCTCACTGAATGCAAAAGCTGTACAGAGATGGAATTGTCTCCTCGCGCTGAATAAATTACTCGTGCCGCTGGCTAGTTCCATCGGTGGCACGACTGAATACACGCGTCAAATGTATATGTCCCAAAAGGTATTGGTTGGATCGTAAGCTCAAGGTCAATCCAGAGCTCTATCAACGCCCCTTATTCTATTTTATTTTTCAGGTTAGCAGCTGGCTGAACTTTGAATCATGAGGATTTACGAGGCCAAGCCTTACGTTACGCTCGTATTCTATACTGTACTTCTTCATTTTGTTGACATCAACTACTGACATTGCTAATACAACACTCATTTCAAACCTATTAAGATTCGCTATAGTAATTCGGCAGGCGTTGACAAGAATGCCATTCGAGTTGTTCGCGATCATGTCAGCGTTCGCAAGTTCGCGTACGCGTAGGGCAACTACCCACTTGAAGACGAACGCCAATTTGCCGGTCCACAGGCACCTGTGCCTATATGCTTGGCAATGCACGACATATTCGTCAGTGCGCTACTTCCTCTTAAGATTACTCTGTTTTGAGCCACTAGCGTATCTGTTTAACCCTACCCTCTGGGTCCTGCTAACCAACCAAGGATAGGGATTCACAGTTGCGCCCTTGAGCTTGTTCCATATAAATTCCACATAAAAATTCCAACGTTGTTCTTAGTCTAACAGTTTCGTCATTTGATGACGAGTCCAGACTCCTATGTAGATGTTATTTCTATTGCTCCAACGAATTGTTGTTGGTCTTCCTTCCCTTCACACAAGTATTGATTGACCACATTTGTCCATGGCACATCGCACCTTGTCATTATCCGTTTGAAATAATCTTCCGGGGGAACCAATTGCCATCAGCCACTAGCCACTCCAAGACTTTGCTTGGTTCTAAGGGCTTCACTAAAACGAGAACAAGCCATTTATGTAGTTTCTCCGAGCAGCTCACTCTGCTCTACCAATTGTATCTCGTTGATACCAAACCAGTTGGTGGGTGCGCAACGCTGGTAGCCCGATATAAACCGATGTGATTGATGACCCTTTGCGCCAACACGACTTGCGCCAGCGCGCGTATTCAGCAAACTTCTCTCACCGATTGATTTACTTGGTGTGTTTACAGCGTACTGCAAATTCCTGATCCCACTGTAATTCTCGACCTCGATGTATGCGTATCTCGATCGCCAATTTTCAAGTACGCGTTCTCAACCTGGGATCCGCCGGATAGGAGCTCCAATATCCAACAACTTGCCTTTTCTGCATGCCGAGAACAACGGGGCCAAGGCTTAGTCGGGATTCCTGCTCAGATGTGGGCGAGTGTCCCAAACGATTTGTTGTTCTAGACCAGTTAGTGTCTCGTGCGCACGTGGGACGTGGGTGGCTAGCTTTGGATTTTGTACGTTTCGGGACGAATGATGCTTCGATAATTCTCCGATACGTTTTAGCCCTGGGCGTAATTGTATATGGTCGTTGTGCATACAGTTTGAGGATTCGAACGGCCCGGTTCGTTTGTTCGAGTACAGCACCATCAAGCGTCTCCCCAGCACGTGTTAGCTCTACGACTGGCTATCTCCAGATGAGAATAAGCGCGAGACAGTCGTTTGAAATGCGACACCATCGTGGGTCATTTCAGGCAATCTTATCTTCTTACAGGGCCACACATCCCGATTTAGCACAAACACGCGTACATCCATATTTGTCCATCGACAGAAAGTACAAGAACGTTCAGAGTGACGAAGCTTGAAACCCAATCATAATTCTGAGCCTGAGCCTGCAGGGGAGCGACCAAGACAGCAGCTCGTTCGTCACCCTGGGATTCCCTACGGCAGCCGGATCAGCGGCAGGTGGCCCGGTCGAGTTGTGAGATTAGACTTGGGGAAATTTCCTATGTTAGATAAGTGGGAGAAGGTGCTCAGGAACTAAGTTGGCTGGGGTACATGGATCTTCTTGCTCCCATCGTGGCCGGCTGTTCGCTTCGTTTGTATTACGAGCATTTCTCTTCGAACCTCTTCCCATTTTTGAATCGTGCACGCTCGTGATCGCCCGAGATGAAAGACAAAAAGCTGATGGTTGAGCTAGTCAGGAGAACAAAGATACGAGCGAACGACAAATTATCCCCTATGATTTGGCGTGCCCCGAGTGATTGGTTATATATTTACCTTTTGACAAATCACGAGAACAGACCATGTGGGACATGCGATATATTCGGATGTTACCTAGCTTTGTTTGCACCTGTCCCTAATTACTCCTGAGGATTTTCAAATCCGCTCGTCCCTTGGATCAAACGAGGGGAGATCGTCAACGCCTGTCTCAGCTCACGCAGCTGCAAGTGCGGGGTGGTGCAATTCACGTCGACTGACAGGATAATACCATAGTAGCTATACGGGCGTAATGCACTGCCTACAACACCATACGGTACGACAGCATGAACAACACAGACAACGGAAACACAGACAGGCAGACTATGCGGGCACAAACAGTCATCGTTCGACGTGAGGCAAGGAGAGAAACGAGATGGCAAGAAACTAGATACACAACAGCCAACTCTGGAGGCCTCGAAGAACTTCCAGCTTTGGCTGAAGAATTGTGGACAGCGTGTGATCGAGAAAAGCGATGGAAATGCACAGACAAGAGGGGAGGGAGACACCGGCCAAAGCACTGTGAACAGCGCGCGAGACACGGAAAAATAGCAGGCGAGGATAACATGTACGAGAAACATAGATAAGAAAAAGAGCAAAAAGCATACAACGTCAAACGGCCAATGTCAAACCCATAGAGAACTCTCCCTACGTAAACGGGACGTACTTTGGCCGGACTAAAGTCCAATAATGAGATGTGCAAGAAGGGAACTTGTTAAAATTTTGACAGCGCAGACAGCCTACTCGTCAAGCGAACGCTTGCGCCGGGCTTTGCCTCGGCCGGCCGCGCTCCCGTCGTGCGAACTAGGATCTCCGTGCACGAATTTGTGCACAGTCGGCTCCTCGATCGCGTTCTCCTTGGGAGTCTTGCGGATGCCACGGCGCGACTCGGTCGGGTACTCGCATGGCTGCTTGCGGCGCACGCATTGGCTGTGGGGCGAGACGAGCGATCAGAACAGGGCGTAAATGAAAAGATGGACGAAAACGGAACGGGTTTGAAATGGGGCCCGAGTCGGGATAGATGGGCATAATCAAATACTTACTTGCAAGTCTTGTCCTGGCGGTCGGGTGGGGGTGGCCCGCATGCGATTTTGCGTTTCCGGCAGAACAAGCACGCCAGCGCCGGTTTCTTCGGAGGCGGGTCCTTCTTCTCCGGCTCCAGGCTCGGAATCAATGGGACCGGCATGGGGCGCTCGTAGGCCTGCGAAGGGACGACAGGGGGAACGGCGACAGACATGCGGCCCGATTGGTCCGAGTGGGAGGAACTGGAAGAGCTCTGGCGGTGGTGGTGGGCCGGATGGTGGTGGTGAGGGATATTGCTTTGAGCGACCGAGTATGCATAGTCGGCGTCGAGCTGGTAGCTGTTCAAGCGCGGGCGGTGGTTGGCCTCGAATTCCTCGAACTGAGCAGAACGTTGACGCTTGAATTGACGTTCTTGAAGGTGACGTTGGTAGCTCACTGTCTGGCACCTCTGGGCATGTTCCTCCGGGCTCATCTTGCTTTCGGAGGACTCCTCCTCGGCATCGGATGGGCTGTTGCCGTCGGGATACCTGAGTACGGGAGCTGTCGGCGCCGGCTGTGCGTGGTGGGGGGACTGAGCGTCCATGGCGTTAGAGGCGTGAGACTGTGACGCCTGGCGGTGGTGGTGCATGTAGTTGCCATGAGGGTGAGCGCCGTGTCCAACCTGGTTAGCAGCCTAGTAGATCGCCCGGTCAATGACGCACTTGATCGCACTGGGAAAGAACCTTACCTGGAAGGTGTCGTCGTGGGACGCCTGGCCGTATCCAGATTCCCTGGTCGAAGTCGCGACGCCTGGGCTGCCATGGTTGCTGAACTGTTCTGGGGTCGCGGCGCTTCGTCCCTCGAGGGCGGAGGGTCGCACGAACTCGGGGGGCGTGTTGAGCATGAGCTCGCCCCTCTCGACGTCCTTCATCAACGGCTCCTCGTATTGCTCGTACTCCTCGTATGGCGCCTCGTGAGCGAGCTGCTGGTCTTCATCGTGACGGTGGGGGTCGTAGACTCCATACGTCGGCTGGGGGGGCGCGTAGTCGTTCGAAGGAGGAGCGGAATGCTGCTGCTGCGGGGAATGCTGGTACGGTTGGTAGTTATTGTTGTAGACGTGGCCATGATGATTCTGATGATAGAAGTGCTGCTGGGAATTTTGGGAAACACCAGAATAGGTTCCGTGGCCGTGGAAGGCCTGTTGCTGGTGCTGGAGCGACGCATCGTAGCCGTGGCCATATCCCTGGTTCGGATGGCCGTACGCGGCGGGCACGTTGCCGTGCGAAGCCTGTGAAAAGGAGTCGTGGCCGACGCTAAAGTCAGATCCCTGCGTGGCGGGCTCGACCTTGATGTTTGACTCTGTCGGGGGATTAATGCCGAAATGGGTGACACCTTGGCCTGGATGGTCGTTGCGGCCGAACGCTTGCTGTCCAGCGACGACAGGAGATTGAATGGGTTCGGCGGGAGAGGGATAGTTCATCTGGGGGTCTGCCGGGCGGGCCCAGCTTTGCCCAGGTGCGATTCCGTTTGCGTAAGTCGGGACAGTCTGAGATTGATTGTCCTAAGCGAGTAGCGCATTGAATACCCAGGATTGTAACAATTAAACGAGGCAGGACTTACCGAATGCGGAAACTGGGATGCCACATTTGGGACATAAGCAGGCATGTGACCATCGTCAGGGATTTGCGACACTTGCTGAGTGTATCCATAGTGTGTTTGAGCCGGGTACGAGGTGTTAGAGTTGTTGGCAGACACGTAGGAGTTGTAGGCATTGTAGGAGTTTGGAGCAGTGGGCAAAGTAGGCGAGTTCGCCGACACGTCCGTTTGAGGAACATTGGCCTCGGCGTTGTCATAATAGGTGGGGTTCTGATAGTTTTGTTGGATTGGTTTCGGAGGGATACGAGACTGAGAATACGGAGCGTATGTTTGCGCCATGCTGGAGGGAGCGCTTGTGAGGGATGATGTGGTGGTACAAGTTTGGCGAGGACAGCGATAGTTCAAGTACGAGAGTCAGAGGAGGGCACCAAACGCAAGAGCTCGGCGAAGCGCATCTGAGGGTAATAAAAGGAGAACCAGTTGAATAGAGCTGCCCTCGACCACACGCAGATTCGCCCCTTGACATGTGGAACCCAACCAATGATGGAAGGTTTGCACATCTAACCCTTGCCTTGGGCTCCCTAAATCCCAAGTACGAACATATCAGTCGAAGCCTGTCACAATCGGCTCTAGGGGTTTCGATTCCCTGGTTCCTTCTCCCATTCACTGCTAACGATCCGGGTTTGCCCCACATCGAGGCTAACTCCATAAGGTTCGCGCTAACCTCTTAAACACAGCCACGTGACTCCACAGTGCTCTCATTGAATCCTCTCCCACGAAAGATTCAAATTCACCGAATACCAAGATGGATGGCAATGTATCATGTGTACATATAGTTCCCGATGTATGGATACTTATTTTTCATGTGTATACAATCGCACCACGTATTCAACTGTACAGATGCACGTTCATGTGCCTCGGATAAGACTGACACTGCTGGTACATGTCACCTTATATCGCACTTCAAGACGAACGTGAGCGTGCCAAGCCCGATGGAGCAACGAAACCGCAGGCCCTGAACTTCATGCTACTGACTGAAGCAAAACATCATCTCGCTGACCGCCGCCAACCACTGCAGGCTCATCCTCGATCATCTCGCCTTGCTAGAGGTCTGGAGCATTGACAAAATGACGTGCCCAGACATATGCCTCCAAAAATATGGGGTCATCGGAGTTTCAAATTTCTCGCTATGCTCTAGCCACCCCCAGCATCAACCATGCTGACACTCCGCTCGTTGATTATGCCCAATCTGCTTACAATATCATACGACCTTGCCAAATGAGGTACTCTCTCCTTGGCTGACAGTGGACGTCTGGAAGGAACCGAAAGACATACAAAGCGCGCTGGTGCTCGGTACCCTCGTCGCCGAGACTCGAATTCAGACAATCTTCCTCCCCCCAAAAAAATTAGAATCAATCGTCTCGCCTGTTCAGCAGCACGAACCCGGCGAAACCAAGGTACTGGCGAGTATACGCTGTGGTATTTCGGATTTAATTCAAGATTTCAACCCTAAATCCTCACGAACACGGCCGACACGCCTGCCAGAGGCCATTCACCTTGCAGAACTAACCTTAATACAAGCCATCCGAATGATCTTTCAGCCTACCGTCAGCGTTCGCAGATCGATCATGAACCGCGTCGTTCTTCCGGCATACTTTGGAATCCGGCGCCACAGCTCGCGCTTCCGACGGCCGTGGGCATTCAGACTGACCTATGGCCGAAACCGAGCGCCCCCTCTGCGCAACACCTATTCGTTCAACTACATACACGTGTATAATCTAATTACCTCATTGTTAAATTCAGCACGAGAGGCCTGTCAGTGCGTCGTTTGATAGGCATGTATGCAGATCATGCGTGTTATTGAGTTCGATACTGACCACAGAGGCGAGATTCCGCGTCGGTTTCGTAGGGGTGAAGTAATTGTGCAAGTGATGGATGATCTGGCTCGGCAAGAACCTGTATCATATTCACAACGCAGGGGGACACGACGGATGCGTCGTCGATCGACACGAGGTTCTTTGCAGAAGGTTGCAATGCGATATCACCAAATTAGTTACTATGTGAGCCAGGGGCTAAGATACTATTCTAGTGGTGAGTCAAAAACCGCCACCTCGTTTGCGATGCTTAACATTACGATGGCAAAGCCCGCCCTGATCAGAATGGGTGGCCAACACGCGAAGCAGACTAAACAATCTCACAGCCGAAGAATGGCGCTGACTGAAGCAGCTGCGCTTTCGTGCGACTGTAGCTTGGGTGGCAATAATTTGTGTGAGATACAATTATATGCATACTTCTCCTGTCGAAGCGTTCGTTTGCCACCGAAGTCCATTTCTATCAATCAAAGACGACTGTAAATTACCAGCAATGAGTAACCTTGCTCCATTGAAATGAAGCCACCCTCGATCAAATTACACCAATCGAATTCTATTGAAAATAACTGAAATTCGGGATCTAGCCAAACTTTGAAAACCGGTACCATGAACAGACACTAACTAAACGGCTGAATGATTCAGCGTTACAAAGGACTAGACCTTGAGTTCCTATAGACTTATGCATGGGAGTCGGGGCGTTTGCTGTGTGCTGTAGCGCAGGTCGGCTCAGATAGACATGGGCGCTCTGTTTGTTAATCCCAAAGAGCGGTATCACAGTTATTTTGCCTGCAGCGTATTGTAGGCCTTCGCGGTTGACCGACTCGGGCAGATTCGAGGGTTATGCTGCATGGCTGCAACCATGCTTTTTCAGGCCAGCTAATGAGGCGCTCACAAGATTTCAGGAGGTAAACTCCACCCACATGTACGTCCATGCAACATTTTCCTCTCTTGACGCTAAAGGAAGAGGCAAGTAAGGAATTTACTCTAAATGTAATCGACTTAGGGGGACGGTTTGTAGACTTGTACAGATTTAATTGCTTAGAAAATTGAACATATGGTTGTCGGAGGGTGACCGCCGGTGGGACTTGCGCTCGGCGAGTAATCTCCGGTGGAGTAAAAAGAAAATTACTGTTGAGTCTGTGCAACGGTCGCGAGTTTCTTAGTTCGCTGCCGACGGCTACCCGCTTGACCTTCGACTACCGCGACTGCGGGTCTTGTCTTGGTCCCATGTGAGTGCGTGTTTCAAATGGCTCCTCTCATGTCAAATGTCATTCAAGATGGATGATAGACGTATTTTACGACGTATAAAGTGGAGGTATGCGTTTATTAAGTTAGTCCGAGGGCGTTATCACTGTCACGACTCGGCCGAGAAACTTGGACTTCCTACTTAGATTTCAATAGCTCTTGAATTAGTGCGCCCAGAGGCAGTACAGCAGGAACTTGCAGCAAACGTCAAAGGGCGGTTGTCCACGCGTGGTCCGGTCTTATTCGTACACCGGTATCTAGGATCCAACTGAAAATGTACATGGCGACGTCACAGACTGGCTTGGGCTTGGGCAAACTGCACAGGTTCGCCGACCTTGGCGGCAATCCCATACGTAAGCCCACCGATCCAAGGCATGACGTTGTATTTCAGGGTAAAGTTGGCGGGCGAGGCGCCCCTAGAAGGTCAAGTGATCAAAATATGAGTGAATGCACTCGCAAGCTTGTCTGGGACAGGCTACTTACCGGAAAGTGAGTGAAGGGTCTCGCAAGGGGTATTTAGCGCGCGCAGACTCGATATTCAGCTTTGCGTCACGCTTTCGCCGAACGATTCGATCCCACATCACGACTTCGTTGTTCATCTGGTCTAGCGTCAGATTTGAGTCAGGCACGTTGGGAGGCGAGTGCTTACCCCCTTTTCGTTCGTATATTCTGCGACCATATACACAAATAACTGCTTGGTATTCCAAGTAAACAAGGAGCTGAGATCTATGAGAAGCATAAGTTTCCCACTCATTTCGTCAACGTGGGCGAAATAGCCCACCTGCTTGAGCGTCAAATCGGAAGAAAGCGACATCTTGTTCTTTCTTGCTGTATGCTCGGGAAACCCCCCGTACACTGTGCAGACGTAAGTATCTAACTTGGCTGTATAGGTAAAGCCACTCACATGTTGGTTGTCTTGACTTCCAGCCTTCCACTTGGTTCGCCGATAGACCAGAGCTGTGCGTAAGAAGCAACAGATATCGCTACGAGCATACACATAAGACATGAAGATACAAATGCCGAGATATTGTTGACACGCTGATAAGTGCTATACATTTTGGAGAACGAGGAGGTGGTGAGCGACGTGTCGTCTTTCAAGCTATCACGTGGCACTCAGGTCACCGGTCACGTGAAATCTGCTCTCCACCCTGACCCACCACTATGACGATTTATTCCTTGTATATTTACGATAGGTGAGAGCTAGGACATAATATGGATGTGTTTATTACTCATTCAAATACAAACAGGCATTGTGCTTGTGTATTCTACCAGGACTGGCATCGTACACGACAGCCTGTTCCTGCACCTCCTGGTAGCATGCTTTCGGATATATCTCCTCCACTTGATTCTACAAAGTCGTCAAATAGCGCCATAAAGGCACCTACCTCTGCTGTAACTTCGCCTCGGAACACCTTGAGTTCTAGTGCTGGTCTTGTGATAGCCTACAATGACGGGTCAGCTGGTGCAAAAAACGCCCCAGCTCTGCCACCTAAAGATCCCCAACAAGAAAGGTCCACCGGATTGCCTTTTGACGAAGAGGCTAAACTGGTGTATGGCGTTCTACTTTCGCTTCGCCACATGGTTCAGAAGCTTTCTGGTCGGTGAGTCCCGAGCAACGTTATCTGGTTTGAGCATTTGACTGGATCCTTTCTTAGCCCAGATGAGGCGTTCTCGAGTTACACGACATCTGTATACAAACTTCACTACTTCGAAACGACGTCAGGGTACAAGTTCATCATGCTCACCGATCCCGCTGCGGATGCCCTGCGATTCATTCTCCGCCAAATCTACACAGGTATGTCAGGCGGCTGTAAGCAACCCTAGCGTCTGACCCGCCGCCCACAGGCCCATTCATCGAACACGTTGTTCGAAACCCGCTGGCCGACCTGGATTCTAGAACGAGGGGAATTGATAACCCTCACTTTCGTGCTGCTACCGACAGGCTAGTCCAGAACTTGAGTATCTTTGCTTGAATGGCACGCATCAGCATACACTTTAGCGTTGGTACAACACAGTCGCGTAAAACCATATCAGAGCGTTAAGCATTCTTATCGCCAGGTACGTTTCAGTCCATTTGACTCTTGTAGAGATCACTTCTCCTGAGGAAATACGTCTGGCCTTGATCGAGCTGTATCTCGGTATTCGTTCACCCTTGTTAGTCGGTTTGAAAGTTGGAATACACAGCTGATTTGGGGGAAAGAAACAACCTCGCTTTACTTTTGGTGGGGTTCCAGCATGGAAGTCTCCGTTTGAATTTTGAGGCTCGAGGCTTTTTGGCTAAGAACAGCTTGAATAGAATCGCTTGATGTATTGGCAAACCACACGCAGGTGCAGAGTTAGGGCTATGGGAGAACTCAATTCGGTAGTTTGTCTTGGACGCCCGCTCATTCATTCAACTCTTACAAGCGTGTCTCTCAGTCGGGCACAACACTGTTGAAGTTGGCTTGCGTTGGAAAACTGGTCAAAACTGCAGTCAAGATGATTACAAATGTGGTATATTGCTTTATTTGTATTTGCATTAGCGTTACGTTTGCTTTCGGACTGCTGCGCGTCTGCAACTGTGTGTCTTCTTGGCTACGAACACTTTGCTCCAGGTACCCTTTATTGCTACCGCAGCACTCATTGCGGAGGCACTTCATTCGTCTCTGGTGTACCTCAAGCCTGTGAGCCTGCTAACTCCTGGCTTACTGGTCTTGGTTTTGCTCTCCTGCTTCGCTCTCACACGAAACCTTCGACCTAACGTTTGCTACTAAACTGCATTCCAAATGCTCGGTTGTAACCGTTTGCAACGTATCGTCATCATATGCTTAAGCTCTGTTGTCTTCCTCTGGACATGCGTTAAAGTCATGGGTGGAAGTGGTGGTGCGCGGCTCCCCGCCATCCCTGAAGGCGAAACACCGTGGCTTGCTCCCGACAAAGAGCCGCTATCTGAAGCTCCTGCAGGCTCAGGAATTACCCATGGTGACCCGGTACGGAGAGATGCGGTCATGAAGGCATTTAAAGTATGCCAATTCAAGTTAATTTCACCTTCAGTTATTAACTTGGGCAAACAACTGTAATGATAGCATGCTTGGAGTGGTTATGGTATGTAACAAATTGATTCTTCTCACGAAACAACAATTAATGTGTCAATTTAGAGAGGGATGCCTTTGGCTGCGACGACTATCACCCGGTCAGCAGGAAGGGACGAAATCTTACTACTGACCATGGGATTGGATACATGATCACCGACGCCTTGGACACAATGCTCATCATGGGGAAGGATCTTTCCGAGGAGTACCAGCGCGCAAGGAATTGGGTTGCAAATGACTTAAACTTCGATCGTGATGGACGTTATAGCACATTCGAGGTATTCTAATTTATTATCCCGGAGGCCTGCTAACCTACAAGGCTGACAACGCAGATCACCATTCGTGTGCTGGGTGGCCTTCTGAGTGCATACGCTCTCTCAGGAAAGGACGAAGTGTATTTGCGCCGTGCACAGGAGCTGGCCGATCGTCTATTGCCTGCATTCAATACGCCTCATGGTTTACCAATTCCCAACGTTAACTTTCACAGCGAGCCAAACCCCAACTGGAACGGGGAGCCTGTCAGCACGGCTGAAGCCGCTACACTTCAACTCGAATTCAAGTACTTGGCTCATGTCACGGGCAAGGAGATATATTGGAGGACCTCGGAGAAGGTACGGTGAATGTTCAAATGGAGCCAGCGTTATCATTAAGGTTGATTCGCAGGTGATGAAAGTGGTCAAGGAGGGACTGAAGGGCAACAACGTTGTTGACGGAGCATTAGTACCGATATACATGAGGTTCGGCTTGATGTTGCTGCTCTCGTAAATGAGACATTGCACTAACTGCTGACTTACATCGCACTTCTTGAACAAGCGCGCAAACTGGGGAGTTTATCGCTAGTGAGATTCGCCTTGGGTCGCGAGGCGATTCGTATTACGAGTATCTATTGTAAGCAGGTTCGAGGACCTGGTGCATGCGTTGAACTAAAGTACCACGGGATTCAGGAAGCAGTATCTCCAGACGGTGCGTTGCGTTGGCTGTACGGTTTGGGGCGCGGAGGTTGACACCAGTTTAGAATCGCACGGAAGCCGTCTACCGAGATGCACGTTCACTTTCCGTCTCCATCAGCAGCAGCTGCTGATATGCTCCAAACGGTTATGATAGATGTATGATCAGGCCATGGCTGCGCTCCACAAGAACCTCGTATTTCAGACTCCACTGAGTGGATTGACTTACATCGCGGAGATGGAGCCGACTCGGTCGGCGAAGATCAGCGAGTGCGTACCCCATATTTAGCTTAGTATTCTATTCCTTTTTATCGCTCGTCAACTGCACTTGCAGAAAATGGAGAATCAGCCCCAAGCAGGACCATTTAGTGTGTTTCTTGGGCGGATCGCTTCTCCTTGGCGTATCGGAAGGTCGGAGTCTCAATCCACGGGACATTTCAACCCCGAGCGCAAAGAAAGACTGGAAAGTTGGCGAAGAATTGACTAGGACGTGTATGGATACTCACAAAACCAAGACGTACGTTGATTTCCCCAAGAGCTCCAGATGACCCTGGATTAAACCGCATACAGGGGGCTTTCTCCGGAAATAGCTGTGTTCTACACTGCAGAAAATCCTCAGTCAAAAACCAGGGATTGGTATATCAAGAACCGACCGGACTCGAAATACATTCTTCGGTACGGTTTAATCATACTAGATGATGATAGCAGCCTGACACCGGCACAGGCCCGAAACAGTCGAGTCATTATTTTTAGGGTGGCGTATGACTGGCAATCCGAAATACCGCGAATGGGGTTGGCAGGTATTTCAGGCCATCGAGAAGTATTGTAGGGTTCCTGGAGGAGGCTACTCCGGCATCGAAAGCGTTTACGAGGTTCCTATCACACATACCGACAACATGGAAACATTTTTTGTGGTCTGTGGTCTTACCTGCTAAAAGACATGCTCAACAGCTAATCATCCAAAACCAATGCAGGCCGAGACCTTGAAGTATTTGTACTTGTTATTCGACGATTCAAGGAACATTCCTTTAGACGGTAAGTTCAGCCCTCCCTGCGGGATTCACGACACTAAATGACACGAAAAATACAGAGTTTGTATTAAACACAGAGGCAAGTGCACTCAAACGTCTATATTTGTGTGGTCATTAACCACGTCCTGGTTGCAGGCTCACCCTTTGCCTATTTTCACCCCCAACATACGTACTGGGTTCTCTTAGCTTGTACATAATAAAACAGTCTGCATTTTATGGTTCCCGTTAAACAAAAACGACGTTTGAATGAAGAGCCAATGTGGTGGCTCGTTTGTTTGTCCAGACTTCAGGCGTTTGCTGACCTACGTTTAGTCACGTGCAACTCAAGAAGCCCAGGCCGCCGTGTCTTGTGTTAAATCATGACGACCAACACTCGTAGTCCCGATAAACCGGCCACCGAATCTGAGGAGGTACAAGGTAACCAAAACCTCCCACCTACCTCTCACGAAATTGACCATTTTGAGTAGCCACCGCAGTCGGCGAGGGTGAAACATATACCTGCGATGCCTGTAATGTCGACTTGGCACGAAATGTTCGAATAAAGTGCGCAGCTGTCGGATGTGAGGAAGTAGACCTATGCCCCACCTGTTTCTGTGCTGGAAAGGAACCCAATGTTCACAAAGCCTGGCATGACTATCGTGTTG
Organism: Ceratobasidium sp. AG-I; assembly: GCA_015039395.1. Classification (NCBI taxonomy): domain Eukaryota; kingdom Fungi; phylum Basidiomycota; class Agaricomycetes; order Cantharellales; family Ceratobasidiaceae; genus Ceratobasidium; species Ceratobasidium sp. AG-I. Next base: position 68,295 of record MU132232.1, read on the forward strand.
TGGTACGTTTTGTTTGGACAGCTGTGATACTATATAACATGGGGGTCAACAGGGTCGACATTCGTACCCAATTTTGGTGGAAGATTGGGGGGCCGATGAGTATGTTTTTTTTTCTATCGTTCTACGTCTGGTGTAATTAATTAATGCGGATTTATTTTATCGCCTTTAGAGAGCTACAGTTGCTTGACGGCCTGTCGAAATGTGGAATGGGAAACTGGTCTGCCGTTGCGGAATTGATAGGCACGCGGACGGCCGAGGAGGTGGAACAACACTATACGAAGTGTTTCCTCAATTCCTCTGATTGGCCACTGCCGGTACGCCCTGTATCTTAACATCTGAGACTCACACTCACAGTTCGATAGTCTCTAGACAAGGAATTCGAAGTGGACCACGAAACTTTCCAAGAACGAAAGAAGCAACGGATAGTCGAACTACGTGACTTGCTGAAGAAAAAACCGGGCCCCACTCAACCTTTCGTCTCTGGTCCGACAAACCACGAAGTCGGAGGATTTATGCCTGGTCGGCGAGAGTTCGAGCACGAAGCGGAAAACGACGCCGAAGACCTAGTGAAGGACCTAGAATTCGGCATTGTGCTCGAGTTCGGGGGAGACGAGCAACCCGATGATGAAGAGAAGCCTGGAGAAGAGGGTGGCGCTATGGACGTTGACGTTGACGCCAAGGCTGAGAACGATGCTGATAAGCAAGACGAGGATGGCGAAGATGAACCCCAAGTTCCCCCCGTCGTAGAGTCGAATGACTCGTTGCAACTCAAGCTTGCTTTGCTCGACATGTATAACGAAAGGCTTGACGCAAGAATCGAGTCCAAAGCTATTGCACTCGAACGAGGCTTGACGGATCACAAGAGGGTACGTTTGATATTGAGCTACTTTGTTGGTACGCGAGAGATAACATCTTACAGATGCAACAAGCCGAGCGCAAACGGTCCAAAGACGACCGGGATTTTATTAACAAGCTCAAACCGCTGGCCCGGCTTCAGACCGCAGATGATTTTGAAAATCTCGTTGCTGGGTTGATATGTACGTTAGTCTTATGTGTATTTTCGCCCTCGCTTGACGTACTCTGCCTTTACATTTGTACAGATGAAAATACCCTTAAGCGCAGGATTGCGGAGCTTCAGCATTACCGGACCATGGGCATTACGACTTTTGCTGAGGCTGACCGGTATGATCGGGAGCGCCTCATACGGGTACGAATTTCCGTTTTAAGTTTGACAACAGCTAATTGAGCATCGCAATAGGAACGAGCTCGTGCTGATAGGTTAATGGGGTCGAGAAATGGCTCTGGTTATCGATCGTCCGTGCCGCCTGGTGGAGACTCGAGTCAAAATAGGTTCAAGGACGAGTTGGGCGCTCCCAAGCCCGGTTCCACAGTTCGTCGGCCAGGTCGGTTATGATAAAGTTCTGCTCGGTCACTAGCGCTAACACGTGTGTGATTCTAGTTGCCCCACTAAACCTCGCAAATGCCCAGTCACTCCACTTGTTGACCCCTGCTGAGCAAACTCTATGCGCCGCACTCCGTATCCTGCCAGTGCATTTCCTTGGAATCAAGGAAACTTTGGTACGCGAATGCATGCGGCGGGGTGGAAGGCTCCGCAGGCGCGAAGCTCGGGAATTGGTGCGGATTGACGTCCACAAAACAGGGCAAATATGGGATCTGCTAGTCAGAACGGGTGTTTTGAAACTAGCACCGGACATCGCTCCCGCCGCAGATGGCAACACTGCTTCTGGGTCAGCACCTGAGTGAGCCACAGCCATGCATTTCGTTGTCCGGCGCTAAGTTATTTTATCCCACAGCAGCTTCCCTTCAGGCTCTGGTTCGAATAATCCTTGGGTATCAATTTCCTCGTCCTCTCTATCTCCTGGTCAAGGCACTTAGTACTGGCCAAGCTTCGTTTTGTGTGTTCTTGGTTTCTGACTTGTATCAATTATTGTATGTATAATACTAGTTGTCGTGGCACGTTACACTAGCGGCGTTACCTAAGTTACCACAGCATCTTTTGTACCCAGCCACCATGGTGAGTGTCGTATTGCTTGCCCGACATGCGGGATCTTACAGTTTTGCCAGTCTGCCTTGTTCAACTTTCAATCTTTGCTACTCGTAATACTCCTACTTATTTGCACTTGCACCTATGTCCGTGCAGTCGCACCTGGCTTAGTCGATAGAAATAAGCAGGGGTAAGTTTGTCTTTCCAGTGTGGCAGAAAACTATATTGAGCCTTCTCGTTAGTTTTCTGGGTCTTTTTTGGAAGTCTTCCCGCGTTGGTGCGTTGATACTCATCTGGGCAAGACATTGATCCTAACTGTGTGATAGGCGAGCGTTTGTCCCCCTACGTTTCCTTGGCGTGTGTCGCCATGGCAGTCACAGTTCTTCTGCAATGATATCCTTTCCATTGATTGATTGATCTTAATTTTTACTGTTTTTTTCTTCCTCTGAATCTTGCTTGCTACTTAAATATCCCATTTAGTATGGTAAAAGTGACACGACAGCTTTGAAGAGCGCGCGCCTAGGAAGCATTGGCAATTGAATTCTTTCGAACAGCAACCACTCCGCCGAGTTACGCCTGAAAATAACTACATTTGTATACAACCTTGGTATGGTATCAGCTGCGAACCAAGCGCGAAACGATCGCTAGATGATTGCAACATGATTGATGCTTATATTGGATTGTGTTCCTTGTAGTTCCTTGAAGATGTTTGCTTTTCGCTTGGCTCTCTTGGCGTTCTCAACCATCTATGATTTCTCTGCTGCGGGGAACCAGGTTGGTCTCTAACTTGACGACTGGTCGCTACAACCCGCCGGTTCAAGCCTCCGAACGTCGATCTAGCCCGGAATCACTAGCGATCATTTCATACCAAGCCATTACTGCGCAATTCTCTGGAGGCGTGCTAGGCACTAGTCCCTCGACGATCCCTTCGTTTGTTCGGGCATCTACCAAGAGGAAGTTCGAAGAATAAAATGTCTGTGGTGTTTTCTTCGGAGCTCGTTTGGGTTCCCCGCTACAGTAGTTCTCTTGTTTTCTTGTGAGGCCGGCCTCCATCGTTTACTGCTTTGCTTGTTGTTCTCCCAGCTATTCTGTCTACCTTGCTTGCCTCATCTACAATCCGTCGTATTTGTGCGTCACAACAACTATCCGAACATGAACCACGCAACCGGTTGTCCAGCTGGCGGAGTCTCCGCGAACGGCGTATGTCCTGCATCTGGTACTAGCCGCGGCGGTCCTAGGGGCTGCGCTTTCATCGGCTACACACTCGACGGCCAACAGTCTTTGTATGGCACACCCCAAGGTCCCAATGCCGCTGCCATAGCTTACGACCAAGAACGCAAAACAATCGCCGAGCTACTCTTGCCCGAGGCACCTCCATCCGAAAAAACTAAGCCTATGGCCAACGCAGACAGTCTTAATCCTGCCGAGACGGATGTTTTAGCTATGGCGCTCGGGGCTCCCGCGCGTCGAGTTTTACAGAGGGCTGATGCTCTAGGACCTCGTACTGGATGGCGTGACGGCTACTTGAGCACCCACCATGGTTTCTGCCCGCCAGACCCCAGCGCCGCGCCTATTGCTCTCGCTTCCTGTTCTGGTCGAGTATGGTCTGACTTGTGCGCTCGTCTGCCAGGACTTGTCAGCCGAGGGAAGTGCCGGGAGGCGATCCTGGCCCTTCCTCTTGTCATGGGGACTGCGGATGTGATACCGGACGCAGCACTATGGGCTGCGGTTGTCTGCCTTGGAATTCTTGCTAGCACATATCGCTACGAGGAGCGAAATGACGGTCACGAGGGTCTCGTTACTGGCGCTGCGAAGTCTGCCTTTTCAAACGAAGCTGGCGACCCGGACGAGGAGCCTGAGACCAAGGGTGTTCCCCGTGTTGTTACTATTCCACTTCGGCAAATATGCACCCGACTCGGGCGTCCTCTTCCGTATCTCAGTCAGTCGGATGTCTCGATTTATAATTTCAAGGTATGAGCTTCCTGGGTCGTGTGTTGGTACCACTGGGCTAATGTGAGTTTACTAAACATAGCTACGCGATCATACGTCAGTCACACCTTACCTGGAGCGAATCGAGAACATGGTAAGTGATTTAAATTTAACGATTGCTCTCCATCTTACATTTTACCAATAGGATCTTCGTTGGCCCGTGTTTCATGATCGTGGCGAGGCGATGGTGAGTACATCATCATGCTGCGCAGATGATGTGTCTGACCGTACGTCAACAGTTCTTACTCTGCATGGCGGATAGCCATGGCTGTTTCACGCCTGCGCTCGATCTTATTGCAACATGCCAAGAACGTGTCATGGAGCGCGACAACGAGGGCTTGTTAGATGCCCTAGTGAGGGTACGTCATTCCAGCAGCCTTTGGTCCGAGTAATCAAGTTAACCTGTTGCGCAGTTGAAAGCGGTCGTAGACCAGCTGCCTTATGTGTTCCACAAGATTAGCGTCAACCCGGGATCGGGCGAAAACTTTGCGCACCCCGTTGAATGGGGCCAACGATATGCCAAGTTCAGCGCACCGTTGAGCTCTCGTGTTCCGGCGCTCAGCGGGTTGTTTTTACCGTTGTTCCAGGTGATTATATGCGTTACTTTCTTAGTGTACTTCCACTGATGTGCATGTTTTCAGACTATGGACGCGTTCCTGGGCCGCACCGACTTTACTTCCTTTCTTGGAGCCGAGTCGATTCACTTGCGCGCTTGGATGCCGCTGAACATCCGTGCTTTCCTGGCCGCTATCGAGCACTCGTACCGCGTTCCTGATTATGTTCGCAACTCTGGGGACCCACGGCTGATGGGAGTGATGGAAGGAATTGTCGAAGGTTATGCTGGCGAGCGTGGGTTTATGGGCACGCATCGCTACAAGGTCTACGGGTTTCTCGAAGTGGTGGCTAAAACCGGGCGAGTCGAGACAAACGGAAACGCTGGCGCTGCGGATACTGCAGGTCGTCCGTGGCAGCAGGTTCACAAGACACTGGCGGCTAGTATGCTGGAGCGGTTGGAGCCGTTCCGTCGTGGAATTCCGGTCGCATCTGGGTCAGCCGCTACCGTCACTGGTGCAGACAAGCAAGCCGTGACCCCCTGGATGTCTCCCTCCCCACACGAATGGCGAGGGACCTTCGAAGAGTGCCGTTTCCGTGCTCGCGTGATAGCTCGAAACAACATCGATGACGACGGAGCACGTTCCACTGGTCGTGTCACGATAGATCTCAAAGACTCAGGTCTCAACTTTGCCCCTGGTGATCGGTTAGCTCTCATGCCTCTAAACTCTTGGAGCATTGTCGAAAAAGTCGTAGGCGCTCTGGGATTGATGGACGTCCTAGACGAGGCAGTACCCCTTACGGCGTCTGGGACGGAAATCTGGCGCGCATATGCTAAACATGAGGCCGAAGTTTTGCGAACTGGTAGCATGGCTCGGCTCACTGTTCGTGACATTCTGCGCAAGGGGCAACTGGCGCCCTTGACAAAGTCAATGGTCTTAGCTGTAAGTTCTTTAGCGCTGAATCTTCAGCCTCCCCTGTTGACATGATCTACGTTATTTCTGGTTAGGTGCACACGTTGCTCCGTGCATCTTCCGTGACTTTACGCATATTAGGCTCTACCGAATGGCCAGTCCAAGGCTCTCTGGGCGACTTGCTCCTTGCAGCCATCAGCGATATTTCAGAGGATGCGTGGGACAAAGCCTTTAGCCTACAAGATCTGTCTTGGTTACCCGCGCTTATCCCACTCGAAGTACCACGCACGTATTCCGTCTCCAAGTTTTCTCACGAGGCTCTGCCCGACTCCGTGGATTTGACCGTGTCGCGAGCGGAACATAATGTTTGCCCGCAACTCGTCGCAGCCGGAGCAGATAGTACTATCCCAGGTTAGTTCCTCTTTAGCGTTCGCTTGATCATTGACACACAACTCTGTCTATTCAGGTGTAGCTAGCGGATTCTTGAACCCGAACCCACTGGACGAATACATCCCTCATGGAGCTCTAAGCCGAAACTCGGACATGGACGAGGTAAGTCTATCAATACAAGTAGCAAATCGGGACTCGGAGCCGCAGGTTAACGCGAATTCCGAATTGCAGGTCCTCATCGGAATCTCCCGACCTCTCAACTTTCAGCTGCCGATTTCCGCCGCAACCCCTATTGCGATGTTTGCTGGTGGGTCAGGAATCGCTCCTTTCCGCAGCTTCTGGCAGGCGAGGATCGCCTCGGGCGCGATCGGTCGCAACGTCTTGTTCCTCGGTGTTCAGTCACGCAAAAAGTTCCTGTACAAGCAAGAGTTACGGCAACACGTTCTCGCTGGTCAACTGGAGTTACATGTGGCCTTTTCCCGTGATTCTAATGGGCTGGTGTTCGATCCTACGCTGCGAGATCTAGTCGAAAAGCAAATGGAACCTCGGTATCTAGACACGACGATCGTCGACCAAGGAAGCTATATATGCGACCTTGTTACCTCTACGAAGATGGGCGGATTGGGCGGCTCGCTTTACATCTGTGGTAGCCTTGCGCTCTACGAGACGGTCATGTCCGGCTTGAGGAAGGCGTTGTACAAATATCGAGCCGTGACCAAAGAGAGTGCCGATGGACTGCTCGCGACTGCTTTCGCGGAACGAAGATTCATGCTGGACGTGTTTATGACTCCACGTAAGCCTTTTTCAGCTAATAAGATTGGGTGGTAGACTTACGGTTATTTCAAACAGGGGTTATCTCTGACAAGGAACCAGTTATCCCCCTTTCGGCTCTAGCGAAGCACACAGGGCATCGGGATGGGAAAATGTGGATTGGCGTCCATGGATCGGTCTACGACGTTACGGACTTCCTGCCTATCCATCCTGGTGGAACTCTTATTGTGGCTGGTAGCGCGGGACTAGATGCGTCAGTTACGTTTGACGAAGTGGCTCACACCAGCAATCCCGAAGTCATGAGTCTGCTCGGCAAATACTTCATCGGCCGACTGCAGCCTACTCCTACGTTTCAGCTGCAAGATCTGAACGAGCTGCGCGCTGGTTGGGTTGGATACCTCAGGACTTGCATCGAGGGGCTCACCACTATGTCGTTCGAAACTCAAAGCATCCTTCAAGACTCTCGCATCTGGTTCCAAGGGGGTGAGTGAAATTGCTCAATTTATTTTGTTTATTTATTAATGACAGCGGTCCAGGCCTCCTCAATATCGGCGGCGTTCGCAAGTTTTACCAGGTATGCGCCGGTCTTTTTGCTGGTCCCGGCGGTGCTAATATACCTTCTCAACTAGTTCCAGTCACGCTTAATTCAAAACGGATTTCCAAACCTATTTGGCACCAAGTGAGCTCCACATTGTTTGCACCTCGAGTGTCGATCTGACTAGTCTAAATTATAGGATCCACGAGCTCTATTTCAAACTTACTTTTGCGCTAGCATCTGGCGCAAGCGACGACAATCTGCCCGACCTCATGGGCACGATCTCACGTGCGCACTCATCGTCCGCTTCCATGAGCGCGCGGAAGACCGTTGGCGAAATTGGCGAGTTCATTGGGAATAGTAGTACCGCGCAAGCCTTCGAAAAGGGGATTATTGCGTACGCACAAGCTGCAATCGAACTTGATGTCCAGCTTTTGGAGCGAGTACGCGATGAGGTCTGCTCCGGCTTGGACGCATTTGACCGGGTCGCTGAAGTAGTCAAGAGCTACCCTGGCAAGGAGAAACAAGTGAGTGCGATGTAGCTCAGCCAACCGGCATAGTTTCTAAACGCATACACCCGCTTCATAGGCACTGTACAAGGTCGCTTCAGTCCTCATGAAGTACCTCGAACGTATTGCCGAGCGCCTCGAGTCCTATTACACCGATCACGCGTCGCTGAACCTGTACAATCCGAACAAGGAGGCGAACCCCGCTCGCGCTCGCTGGAACATCCTTCGCCGACGCGTATCAGATGGCTCATTATTCGTCCTCACCCGCCAGATTTCGTTTACGGACGATTTCGGCGACGACCAACCCATGCAACCTGCTCGAACAATTCGGTCTGCTCGAGCCAAGCGGGAAACGGTGACCTTTGACCAAATCTTGTCGCAGGCGGTGTCGTCAGTTACGGCTTCTGAACAGCGGGAGCAAGTTCGTACAGCCAAGCCACGGATGGATGGCCGGAGTCAGGGTCTAGCTGCCGCACACACTCAGCGCGCAGGAGGGCCTGTCAATTCATCTTCCAGCTACGAGGAGCAATCTGTTACGAGGTACGCCGTATAGCCTTTTGCATTTTGACTTCTCGCTCATCGCCTGATTCTAGGGCTGGCAAGCGGATGTCCACGTTCATGCAGAGCCGGATGAAAGATTTACGTCGGCTCAGCCGAGCAGGATCGAATCTTAGTCTAGACCACGCCCTAGCTGCCTATGGTGCAGACCAATCTTCAAGGTCGCAGTCACAGTCCCGCTTCGCCGACAGTGACAGCGAGTCCGGGTCGACCGCATACGCGAGCGAACGCGCGACACCTCGAGCTCGCGACGTCCAACGCATGAGGTCATCTTCCCGTCTTCGTTCTGAAACCTCCCCCGCCCCTCGTCAGCCTCCTCCTTTGCCTGAACAGGTAGCGCCCTTGCGAGTCCCAGTTCGACGTAGCCCGACTGCCAGTAGTGTCTCTCCATCAGAGAGCAATGCGCCGACGCGCTCCGTACGACCAGGATCCATTGCTGAATTGCAGCGAAAGTATACGAGGTCACCAGCGTCATCGATCGATGCTCGGCGTACACATCTACGGAACGAGTCTTTGTTGAAGTTGTCTGGAGAAACCACAGGTGTAGATGAGAGCTCTTCGTCTGCGGGTCACTGGTGATCTGCGGTATCCATTTGTTTCGATTTATAACACTTTCGTTAATTTTAATCAATTCGAATAAGCCATAACCCACATAGCGATAGAACCGTAGGGATACAAGTATAGAAAAGCAAACCACCTAAGTCTGAACCATTTCCGCTCCTTCCTCAGCCGTATCAAGTGCCCTCAGTTTAGCAGCAGCCTCCCCGCTCTCTTCAGCCGCGCTTCCAGCCACTCTATTCAACAGCGCGCGCGCTTTAGCTAAATCTCCGGCTGGGCCCTGCGAAATCTCCCATTGAGCGACGTGCATCGCGCTTTTTGCGTATTCGGAGACCGGGACGTCTGGATGAGAGTGTATCGCGAGTTCGACTACGCGCGTGTGACACGCTGCGGCTTGTTCGTGGTCGTTTAGTTGGGTGTAGAGTGTTGCGAGTTTGTGGATCAATGCGGCTGCTTCTCGGGAGGCTTGGTCGACTCCGAAGAGCGCACGACGGTAGCATTGGACGGCGTCTTTATATCTACAGGCGAACAAGTTTAGCGTTAGAAGTGAACGGGATGAAGCATGAATCGTACTTTTGAAGAGTTTGGTAGCAAGAAGCTAGCGCTTGCCACATGCGGATGTCGTATGGCCTACAGCCATAGGTCAATAAATAAATAAAGTAAAATCTCAAGACGGCGAACGTACCTCAAAGCCGTCGCACGCTGGAAGTAATGCAGCGCATAGTGTGGCATATCAATCATCTCATATGTCTGTCCGAGTCCATACCATGCGCGATAATCCTTTCGGTTAACATCTACCAACCACACAATAATGAGCGACCGGAATACATGCGCGTGTTAACTCACCAATCGCCCTCCGATACGCCTCAATTGCAGCTTGCGAATTCTTGAGTTCCACAAATTCGTGGCCCATGAGCGTCCACGCTGCCAGGTAAGTTCTATCTAGTAGCACCGCGCGTTGGAAGTATCGGATTGCTTGCTCATGTTGTGTTCGTAAACTGTAGTAGTTTCCTATGTCGTACCGAGTTTAGCATTTGTACAATCTAACTCAAGACCAACTCACCAACTAAACAGCACACCTCTGGTCGATCCTTTGCAACCTTCACGAACTGATGCGCCACATCACTCAGCCGGGCGCGTTTCTTCATCACATATAAAATGTTCGAGTAGACATCAATCTCGTCCACCCTGTACGGATCCTCCTTCAATACGCGCTCAAAGATTTGTTCCGCTTCATCAAAGTCGCGGAGATGGTAGAAGATTTGAGCGCGCAAAGCTTGGAGATAGAGCGATTGGGGGAAGATACGCTGCACATGCTGAAGGAGGTCAAGCGCGCCTTCGGCATGTGCGTGCAAGTCAATCATAATTGTCACGGAGAAGAGTGTCGCGGCGGGGTGGTCTCCAATATGCGAGCGGATGCCAGAGAACTACGTTTCTCGTCAGACACAAGCAAACAGGGACGGCAGAAGGGACATACTTCATCATTATCCTGTATGACTCTCCCCAACTGTTTCCAACAACTCCAGTTCCATGGATAAGCCTTTGCAGATCTGATGAGCGCCTCTGTTGCCTCCGGTCGCCTATTCATCCTCGCCAAAATCACGCCCTTGCTAAGACCTCGCGGACCGGTAAGCGCACATGGTACTGAAGGGCGCGTAGAAGAGCATGTGGGACGCACAGGAATAACAAAAATGGTTCAGTGTCATTTTGCAGCAATGCAAGTAGGGTGACGAGTTCGGGATTGACCGCCGCGGTTTCTTGTTCTCGAGTTCCTGTGGAATACAAGAATTATAGACATATTCTTCGTCTAATGGAAAGCACAACAAACCAACCAGATTTCGTCTCCCAAGCATCCTGAGCTTGCCGATCACTTGCCTGCAACAGTTCAGTTCGTAGATTCATCTACGGGACCAAACGGGGACTTACCAAAAACCGGCAGTATATCGACAAAAACCTGGCCTTTGGGCCTTTGCATCCACGTAATAAATGGCCCGCACGGTCTAACTCCTTCATGGCGAAATACGTTTTCGCAACCTCGAGCAAATCCGCCTCGTCTTCATCAGCCTCTGCGTCAATCATGCTCCCACCCGCATCTGTTTCCGCCTCCGAGAATGATAGCGAGGTCCGCGGCGCGTGAGACGGCCTGGCTGGAGTGGAATGCATGAAGGACGCGGCGCGACGCCGTTCCTCGGGTGGGATGGCGACAAGAAGCTCGCCCGCCCTGTTTTGGGGTTTGGTTAAGAATGAGTCGAGAGATAAGGGGGAAAGTTAGGCGCACCATTTTGCTGCGGCAAGGAGCCCTCTGTCTGTGCAGTCCTTGATGGCCTGCCTGAGTTCGTTGACCGGGGGCGATTGGTTCATTGAAAAGATATAGGGCGTACTATCAGACGATTTCGAGCTATGACCTTTTATTAATTAATGTCCTGTAGTATTGAGTGTTTCGTGGCTAAATATGATTTATTTTTCTGGAGGTGGAGGGAAGAAGGATGAGGTCCTGAGTGGACGGATCACCACAACAAGAACACGGTCTGATCGGTTGTTGGCCATGACCGAACCTTGACATCTGCTCAATATACTTATCAGATACCCAAAATGAAACAACATCGATAGATAAACGCTCAGTACACGACGGAATTTTGCCAGACCCAAATTACAGCTACTAAAAAGCGCACGCATGTCCTAGTACCCAACTACGCCTATCCCTTCTATCGATCCTCCGCGCCTCTCCTAGGAGGACTAGCACTCCGTCGGCTGCTTGGAGGTTCCCATCCACCTGCTCCAGCGGATGCTTTTGTTGGGTTGAGTCGGCGCTCTAACCGTTGCCCAGCCTTCAGTTGAGACACGAGCGGTTTGCTGGCAAGACGAAGATGCATAAAGTTGCAGAATCCGCCTCGGTTACATTCACCATTTTCGTTTTGTCGGCAGCACGCCTCACGGAAGTCGGTTACGGGAGATAATTCCGCGTACAACGGACGACCTGATAAAACCAATCATCTTAGCGAACGTTCACAACAATGGGAACGAGAAGTGTTGCGTACCTGCATACCACCGGTTGTTGAGTGCATCAACAGCAGCTTGTGCCTCAGTCTCCCACTCATACCGGGCGTAGACGTTGCCGATCAAGTGGTCGCCAACATTGTCACAAACGTGGAGTTCGAGCAAGTGGCCATACTTCGCCAGGTCGCTGTACACCAACTTCCGGTTCAGCCCGTATATCCTCAGAATAAAATTGGATGAACTCACCAGTAAAGATCCTCATAAGTGGTGTCAAAATCCTGCTGCAATTGTTGTTCCGTGTAGCTTTCGTTTGGGTTATGTGCCGGATTGTGGTAGACGTTTGGCAGCAGAATAGTCTGCGAGAAAGGTGGTTTAATGTGCTTGCGCGAGCAGCGATCACCATGACGGCAAGCACCAATCTAATAGCGACAAGTCAGCCTGGCTCAAAACCTACTGTTGGTGATGAACATACTTTGTAATAGAATGAGCAATTAACTCGGTCTTGTTCTATAAATTGAAGTGGTCAATGCGATGCATCTATGACTATGATCAATAGTTCTCACCTGTCCCGAAGATGTTTGCGAGATGGGAAGCCATAGTGAAGTGGTGGTGGCGGAAGGGAGAAGGAACACAGGGAATCTGAGCCACCAACAATTAGTCAGCGTTGATTGGGCTAACGCCACCACGAATTGGCAAATCGAGTCTCTAGCACTTGGTGGAATATTCTTCAGACAAAATAAAAGAATTTCAGTTATTTTGTTTTATTGTCATCCCCACTTGGTATATCTGGCCCGAAATCAAGCGGCCCGGTATTGCTGTGTTTTACAGGACCAACTACTGTATCTTTTCGCGTTTTAGCACGGGTCGCGTGGGTACTGTATGCTGGTGAAAAGCTGATTTCCAGTGGAAAATCTGGCTGTAAATAAGGTGTACATGACCGAAAGATCTGCAGGAACTCCCACACATTCTGCCTTTTTTTCCTGTTCACATTGCCGCGCAGCGCGCGGACCTTACCACAATAGGAGGTTCGAAGTGCAAACCTAGCATACATCCTGCAAATCAGTCAAAGCGGCCCGCTAGATTCCAAAAGAAATCTCAGTTCTGTTTTACCCCTGATTTGTGCAATGCATGCTAGCCTGTGAGGTGCATATTAGGGTGACACGTAGGCTGAAATGCCTATACTTACAGCACCCGCGGGGTTTATTGCCCGGAGTCGGTGCCGGCGTAGGCTGATGTTTCGGCGCATGACCACGCGTACCAGGATCCGTCAGTTGCTTTTCTACTCTGCTGGAATGCCGAGCTACCAATGAAAGCAGAAGTTGGGCGCTTGTCAAGTGCGTGGAACCCTGCACCGTATTAGGCGCTCCACGGTGCTTGTCTTGGTCATGCTGCTCTTACACGGGGGTTTTGCTATGCTCACGGACAGACTATCGATAGATACATGGGCAATGGCCCCAAAATATCAGCCGCTTGGTGTCACGAGCTACGGCCCGATATCCGAATGAGGCATATCAGTCGCTCTTCTCCCAAAACAAACGCCGTAACCCTCCTAACACGCCCGAGAGTTAAAAAGCAAAACAGGCTTCGTGTGTAATAGGCGCCTAGTAGAGGGGTGTATAAAGCTACAGCGTGCTCAGTACGACTCCCCATATTGTCGACCTTTAAACGTACTGAGGTCTCTGGGCAGAACACGGATCCGACTGGAGCTATTTACACAAATGACGTCTACCTCCTACTCAGGTTTGAAACATAGTAGTATCTGTAGCGATCACTTTCTAACGTGGCGCGTTTAACCTAGGTATAGGCTATGCCGACATTGTCAGCGCACCAACCTTCAAGTCGCTCAATGGGCGTTCTCTTGGCCCTAAGATACGGATATTAGGAGCTGCACTGACATACAAACAGGACCCGCGCGAAGTCGTCGTGCTCAAGGATCCAGTCCAGGATGTAAGCTACCTACAAGATTTAGCTAAAGAATATGAATGCGTCGAGTTCATTGCACTGTCTGAGTCTGAGGCCAGCGAAACCAACATTATAAAACAGGCTCAAGCGATACTACGCCGATGCAACCCCGGCGACTTATTCATTTTGTATCTTGCAGGCCATGGTCACCAGGAGCAAACCACGGGATACACATTCCTTGCATGTCACAACCTTTTAAACCCAAAATTGGGCGAACTACATTCAGAGGACTTAATCAAACACATCCGTGAGGCTCGCCCTGCTGGTGTCTCTGTCCTACAAATACGCGACACGTGCAAGGCAGCTCCGAACGAGAAAGAAACCCAGTTACTCCTATCTCAAGGCGACGACATAATGATGGTTTTGGCTGCTTGCGGGGCCGGAGAAGAAGGGTGGGAAGCTACAGCAAAACTCCCGCACTCTTTGTTCTTGAGTAAATTAGTGCAGGCGGGAAAGGAATTTGAGGATGGGATGGTGAAGGACCCGTCCGGAGTCAGAAAACTGGTACAGTCGTTTTTCGACATAATTATTTCCCCCATTTGCGAGGGTGATCATACCCAGACTGCGGTGCTTGCGCCGGTAAAACACAAGTCCAAGGTAGCGCCTTCGGCCTATACACAATTATTGCAATAACTTATGAAATACGCTACCTAGTTCATCGAGTTTATTGTTCAATTAATTGGGCATCTACAGGAGCCCCTGTTCATGGACGACGCCTCAGAAGAATAACCGCGAACACCTACGTTGCGCTGGTCGGAGCCACAACGGGGGTTATTATCGCTCCGCAACAATACACAATATGCATCTCTTTACTATTTACTCCTGCCATGTGTCTCCACTTTTCACCTGCTATTCTTGGCTGTATGCTCGGTGCCAAAGTGTAAATAAGCGCCGCAGCGTGCATAGTTCATCAGTTCTGTTTTCCTGAACCCCTTTCAGCTGGTAATGTTGCTCGCATGCTGTTCGTTTGCGTCCCGGTTCCACAATAGCGAAAGGGGTGGATCCTCTGATAAGGAAATTTGAAGAGCACCCATACCCTACCAGACACTAAAATATTGCTCGCAATGTGCGTTTATAAGATATGATTGGCTTGCGTGGTTATATCAGGGCAAGACCCCCGCATGTTTGCAGATCAAAGCTATTTGGATATGAGTCACGTCCGCGGGGAAAACAAGATCGATAGTAGGCATAGTTCGTTAGCTATAGGACTTGAAGTGATTAGGCGCTATGTCTGAATTTGGGTGTTGAAATCACGTTTTCTAACAGCCAGATCCGGTAGGGGTGTGGTTCTCGCGGTTAAGCAGCACCTTCAAACTCCTTCAAACCAAACTCACCTCGCGGTGGAAACTAGGAAGCCTAAGGCGTATATAGGTTATATGAGAAGATCTCGTGAATTGATGTGTTGACTCTAAGAGGAAACCCAGCGTTATCCCCAATGGGCACTTGTCCTTAAAAGTAACGTACCTAGTGTATGGTTGAGCGCCAGGCGAGGATAAGCTCTAGGTCACCGCTGAACCTTCTCTAGAGATTCTACATCCATTGCTGCAATGGATCGTGTTGCTGGGTCAACTTAACTTTCATCGATATCGCAGCGAATATGGTTTAGGAGGACAATGCAGTTCATCTACTCCAATGACGTCGACGGCATCATGTGGGCCGCCCGCAAAATCTCTGCTGTTGTTGTAGGCTAGTTACTGTGGGCTAGATGTCTTGAGTTGTTCGCCTCGCTGGATGTTTTTACTTTAGGAGTGTTTTGTGCGTTGGGCTTCTGTCGATCCTTGGCTTAATAATGTGCGCCAAAGATCGACTAGTGCTCATTTATCAATTGATCTGGCTAATTTACTCAGAGTTTGATTAAGCGGAACGGATGCATAGATGATCCCGGGAGTATCGGTTAAGATAGCCGTAAAGATACAGCCCACATGTCTAACATCTGTCTAGCCCACCTTGTCTCAGGACAATGGAAATGCCCACGGGTTCAGACATGCGTATCGGTTATCCCCGTACTTAAACCTTGGAGCTGCTTGGAGCAGAGATGCCCAATCATCTCTCCATCTCTCTCACTCCTTCGCAGACACTGCAATGCTAGCACTCCCCACTGAAGTGTTGCAGTATATCTGTGAGCATTCAAGTGAACTCGTCGCGCCTTGGCCTAGCCAGGCCTCGTCAGCAAGTTCGGCCACACACAACCCTCCAACTCTTCACTTTCTGTCTCTGCTTGCTTTCAGCAGTGCATCCAGAAACTTTCGACAAGTCTCAATTCCGTATGTTTTCCGTAGAATGCGGGTGAGAACTATAGAGGAGGCCAAGGCGATCGTCGAGAGCGCGCTGCTGAAGCATGCGAGGTTAGTGATGGACATGAGTATTCACACTGATGTTTCAACTAAACATTCCCCTTTGTTCTCCAGGCACCTCAACTTCCCGGCTATAGATACCTTAACGTCTCGTCGGCCCCTAATCTCTCCCCTTCGTATACTCGTCGCTCAAGCCAAGTCCATTCGAATCGCAGCGACGAATCGAACCTTTTTCTTGACCGCCCAGACCGCCCTCTCTCGTCTACTGGAACATGCTGCTGTGGCTGACACCCTGGAGCTGTATTGCGAACACATCAAGGAATACGTGGACACCGCATCGCTGCTTGCAAGTCTGGTCCCAGCCCTGCCGAGTTCCCTAGCATGTCTCCGGATCACACTCCCCGGTGGACAGCCTGATCCCACGGGTGTAGAGGTGTGTGCATAACTCACATCCAGCCCTGCATTTATTCACCCAGGTGTCGAACAGACGCTGTTGAAAGCGCTTTCTCCAATACATCCAGGCATGCCCCAGGCGCTTCCTGGGCTTCGGACGATCTGTCTATCGATGCACCTCCCCCCTTTCTATAGCAAGAAGCCAGAGAAGCTAGCGATCGCCATCGCGCGTCGAATACCGAGCTTAGAACACATGACAATCGTTGCACCTGGTCGAAACCAACGAAAGGAGGCGAATGTGTGGGATCTCATTGGCCCACGAGATGGTTCGGAAATATGGGGGGGATTCATGCAAGAAGTGATGAGCTGGGAGTTTCAAAGGAGTTTGGAGCAAGCGAACAATATCGCTCGCGATAAGGGTAACACAAGCCACGATGTAATTCCCCGAAACGAACAGTGGATCGACGCCCAAATTTACGATTGAATTTCGCCTACCGGAGATTGGAGGGCCACAAGCCTGCGTTTCTTGGTTTCGGGCCAATGACTTTAACCTGTGGGACTATTTTGTATGTCTTATCGCTGTATTGCTAGTGTTTACGGAGGCTTTGTTTAATTGTTGTTCCTTAAATTCATCTTTGGTTGAAATAGGACTCCGGTACTGCAGATCATAAAGGCCGAGCGGGTTTACGCCGGCACCGGTCAAGGGACTCGGTCCAGGCCCGAACCAACCTCCAAGCCGAGCTGAGTTCGTATATTGTGGTTAAACATCGAATTTGTGATCAATCCTTTTAGGGAGTAATTCCGCATTCGCCCTGAGTGATAGGACTGTACAGTACCATTTTGGCTTTTTGTCCGGTTAAAAGCTGTCTAATCAAGTCCCCAGTACACGAACGCAGTGGGCAAAGATACGAGCACAGTTATGGTAGTGTACTACGATAGGTCCACCCCTTCTTCATGCCCAAACTCTTGGGCGCAATTACAGGAGCAATCAGCCACAGCACATTCCCTGTGTCCGAGTGCGTCGCCTTCCTCGTTTCCGAAAAACCACTCCATTATGTGAACTGCATGACCACCATGCCGGCAGGTTTGACAAAACACCAAGGCGTCATCAAATGTATCTATTTAGCGCGCACGTTGGAGAAAAGGGCCAAATTAGAAATAGACTTCAGTGACTGGCATAGTAGCGGTTAATACTAACCGTAGCCGGAATCCGCATGCGCGAGCTCAGAATCGCGCAGGAAATCACTGAGAGGGCCACTTAGCGTCATAAGGCAGATATCGCATCTAGGCAAAGCCTTTCGACAATGTGGGCAAAAAGATAGCTACTCAAAGATATGATGTTAGTACCCACCCGCCTGGTGCGCATATATTATACATCCCAACGTACCCTCACGCGGTCATGTGCCCCGCCTCCGCTGGTGCTTTTGCCAAAGTCTGTTGGACCTAGAGCATTCACGATTTTGTCGCAGAAATTGCAGCGCATCGCGAGCTGGCGCGGAACCCACTCGAACGGTTCTCTGTCTCCATTCAGTACGAGCTCGCGCAAAACCTCGCCACGCTCAATGTCGAACTGGCAACGCTGGTGGAACATGCGCCAGCTGTCAAGCAGGTCCTCGTATGCTGAAATCCACCTCTCGGGTCGTTCATCTTGGATATTACCCGGGCAGACTAGGCTTGATAGCACTGCAGCGGTCTGAACATCGCCAGTATTGTCCACATAACGCTGGAGTAGTCGCATACCTGCAGCTGTGAGACCTGTAAAAAGGATGGCCTCTAGGTCGCCAGATCGCTCCAGATCCTTCCTGAGGCTCTGGAAGAATTGGCTGAGCTGGAGAACAAGGCGAGTTAGATGATAAACACTGCGACTTTCATTTCAGAACTCACTTGACCATCGTCCAAAAACCTAAGCGCGATATTCAAACGATCCCTAAGAGGTATAGCTGCCTCTTCAACCACTGCAATCCAGTCATCGAATGCTAGGTGTGCTAGCATGATTCGGAGGTACGGATCCTCAAGCCGGCCGCCGAGCTTTTGGCAATGCTCTCGCCAGGCTCCCCTCAGACGTTTATCCGGTTCTGCTTCAGCGGCCACCACAATCCCGGATATTATCCGGTGCATTTCATCTGAGGAGAGCATCAGCGTGCGGCTCCGAGCTTGTGTTAGAATAGTAAACACCTGAGCTATGCATTAGCGCTTCCACAGCCAGCTGGGAATCATTCAAAAAGACGCCCCAGCATGCTGCTTTAGTGCATTTTCCCTCACGAAGCCACCTAAAAGGCTCTTTAAGTCTTAAATTATGTGGATTGACGGAATGCTCACCTTGCGATATCAGTCCTGAGTTCGGTATTATTGATATCCCATCCACACAGTGCTAGCGCCAACCTCCGCCTGCCTAGCCTCCCAAACCGGCGCTTCTGTCCACCATCTCTTGTATCAGCACCACCAAACGATGCGCCATTACTCTCCCCCCCTCCGCCGCCACCATCTACCGCCATCGAGTCACGCCGCATGTTTAGTACACTAACTGCCGCGTCGTACCCGTCTCGCTGGGGAGATTTGTGTCGGTCTCCGCGTTTCCCGCCACGCTGGGACGGAGGGCGGCTAACTCCATAACCTAGGGCGGGGCTGGAGTATGGTTGGGGTGAAGCGACGCCTAGGAGCGGGGAGTGGGAAGGCGAATCTGTGATGCCTAGGTGGGATGGGAAGGAGGAAGGAGGACCGTTGCTGCTAGGTGCTGTGAATGGCGCGAATCCTTCCCAGATACCAAGTACACCTTGGTAGCTAAATTCAATTCCATTGATTCGACTTGTCGCGCCAGCGGCGAGGATTTCGCGGGAAACTACGCACTTAAAGGTGAGTTAGATAACTAGAATACTTGTGGAAACACTCACCATCAAGCCATTGCCATATGTGTGCTAAGTTAGTTGCATTTGGTTGTGTTTCAGTAACAATGTCTGCGTTCCGAGTGAACTGGGATAGATTTAAATGAGGTTTCATGATCTCAAGTCAATATATGGCACTCACATTCTTGATCCCATAACCCTTCATCGCTCTACGACGTATAATCATAGATATATCCTCTCTCATCGCTATATCCAGCTTACTACCCTTGTTGCTAGGCTTTGTGCCGAACATTACATCGCTTTTCAGTTGCCCCTCGGACGTGGACGTCGATGACAGACCAAGGCTATCGCCTGCACCAACGTGTCCTATAACCTCTGCACCGTCCGTTCCTGAATCTGGATCTAGAGGAAGAGGCGAAGCAGATCGAATTCGACGGTGCTTGCCCAACGGAATCCGGCGCAGAGCAGCGGGACTGTACGCTCGTCGTGTAGGTGCGGCGGACGAGCTCCGCGATGCAGCAGTCTTGTGGACTGAGGGTATGTCAGGTCGTGCTGCGGAGCGACCGGATCGTTCGTCCGGGATGGAGATGCTGGGTGTGAGCCCAAGCGCGTCGCCTGGCGTTAGTGCTGGAGTGGGAGCTACCTCCTCTTCTGTTGAAATCTCCCAAGGCTCGGGTACGATCCATTCGTCATGAGTCGCCCAGCTGCTGCGTACTTCAAGTGGTTCATCATGCGAATTGAGTTCTGGTTTTACGCTATCTAGACGAGCGCGCGAGGTAGAAACGAGCATGCCTCGACTGCTCCATGCCTGCACGTCTGAGGATAGGACGGCAGAGATGTCGAGAGCCCCGTCTCGGGATACCGTAACAATTCGGGGTGTGTGTGGCGAGGCTGGCTGAACGGGTGCGAATGCAAATGACGAAAGGCCTTTCTTAGCGATCCCTCCTGTAGATGTTAATGAGAACCTAAACAAGTCAAGGCATTGCTGAAGCGGAGCTTACCAGTCGTAGTATGTGCCAATACAGGTCCGTCAGGCAAGATCCCAGGGAGGGCATGGGAATGGCTAGCAACAGTACTCGCTGTTGAGGCCGTGCGACTGTGTCCGCGACCTATTTGGTAGTTGCTCCAACGACCTGATGAAGCCTCCGCTGCGTCCGAGCTTTGTTCTGTAACCTCACGCCGGTGATCCAGAATATCCCACAACCGCACGGCATGCGCGTCTTTCATCAAGCTTCCAAGAACACCTCGCCGAGATTTTGAGAATTGAATCATGGATACGTTGCACGCGCGTTGGTCGGCCCTCGGACCAGCGTCCATCTCCGTCCATGTCATGACTGGGTCTGTCCAGCGACGATCCCAGAGCCTGATGCCCATGTCGTCTCCAAATGAGGCGAAGCGGTTATCGTCAAGTGGATCAATTGCAATGCCGTACACCGCCTTGGTTATATAGGACGCCGGTTGACTATTACTACCAGTACTTGCATTCGAGGAGGGGGCATTTGCCATTCCCGGAGACCTGAGGTCATACATACCAATGCGTTTCCCGCCAATCCCAGCGATCAAGAGGTGTGCTGTGCTTGGTAGGAATGCAATAGAGTGGATCACCTCTGTCGAGCCATAGTACTGTAGGGGTCGTATGTCTCCCCCACCAGTTAGGGACAGCGCCGGTCGGGTCGCGGGAAGCTTAGGCACAGGACGATGAAATGCAGGTAAAGCTGAAGCAGGCGAGGGAAGAATTCTGGCAGAGCGCTCGATGTCCCAGATGAGCAGGCTCGGTTCGTTCCTCGTCTTCTCCAGCCCAACAGCGAGATAGTTGGGGTCAATGGACGAGAATTCTAACTACCACGTTGTTAATGAAACTCAGAGACACACTATGATGATCAACTTACCGCATGGCAAGGCCTTTGATACTTGACCGGCAGAGTGACGAACTTGGGGGCGTCTAGCATGTCGTGCGAGTTTGGTGGTGATACGACATTGCTGTTGAGGCGGAGGAGTTCCACGTTTCCAGTGGTAAGCCCAACAGCTACAAGGTCATCAAGAGAAGTGTGAGGAGACCAAGCAAGACACTTGTAGAACACAGCTATCAGGCGACAATCCAAGAAAGAACTTTGGAGTATAACGTACTCGCATGTGCGGTAAATCGGATTGCGAGGCCAACGTTCTTACTTCGCCAGCCTTTTACCACTTTGAATGTGAGAGGGTTTAACTGGTTAGATACTGGAGGGTGGTACCTTGGAGTTCCATTGATACAGCTTTACTTCACTGCTCCCTCCGACAATAAAACGATCCGATCCTAGTGGATCCCATAGCACACGTCGCAAAGAAGTCTGCATTTTGGGGCACAGTCACCAACAGCCGACAGCTAGCGCGACTAGGAGATGGGGGTTAGCGCAAGCGTGATAGATGTTTAGATTTAGCTGCACGGTTGTGGTGGTCACTAGTAACCCCTGAAGGCGCTTACAAGGCGACATGAATGGCAGGCTCGTACGTCAAGTCGAATTTTTACACATCGATCAATAGATTGACATCCAGTACTGTACAATACATGGCAGGGCTCTCTGATCGTAACAAAATAAGTAAAATACCGAACAGCTCGACGCGGCGCCCAAAGCTGCTTTGCACTGTAATCGAAGCCTACACTTGAAAGTTTATAGTCAATAATGGGTCATATTTAACGTCAAAAAAGGGATAATCAGAGAACCGAGAGTCGACCTAGTTGCAAAAGCACTTCAGACGGCACTTCCTATTTGTTTTCGGTGTGTGTTCGTCATAGAAAATAGGAAAGAAATGGAGCTTGAGAACAACAAACGTGTGAACTCACATATTGAACCGAGTTCTTTTGGAGGTTTCGAGTTCAGGCCGAATGATATCTCTGCATGTCGTTGTGGGCGTGCGGAAGGTCAACGAAAAATTGAGTCCGGAGATGGGAGATCCAAGCGGAACGTCAGGGTCTGGCTTTGTGATGTGATATTGTGGCTTGTACTTGACCACACCCGCGATCTCCTTGTTGGAATAGCTTTTGCGAAATCTGGAGTCACTTAGGAACACTTTAAAGCTGAATCGATTGTAAATTACTCTATAAAGAATCTGAGAGCTCTTCGACCCTTCTACAACTTCTCGATATTTGCTGGTCCACGCAAACTGCACCACCCCATTTCCTACAATGATGCATCCTTCCATCCGGCGCCTCGCTCAGTCTATCAGCGTAAAACCTTTGAACCTGCGCGAGGCCAGTGCTACATTGCTCCCTCCTAAACCGTGCGCACTTAGTCCGCTTTAATTCTCGCTGTGGAGCTCTAAACTCGCCGCCTCCACCTCAGTCTTCTTCGACGGCTCTTAAGAGTGCACCGGGCGCTCCCCATCGAGATGAGAAGTCTGGGCGATGACTATGTCAAAGCGGGTGCGTATCAGACCTGCTCAAAGGTTTCGATACTTATCGGCTAGTTACGTAGAGTTCAAACGACATCAAAAAGTCGACAATCCTGTGCACATCATTGGTTTCTTGTCCCAATGGAAGCTATATCTCGATCAACTAGAGGCGCAGTCTTCTTCGAGTGGACCTGAGCGGTTCAAGGGACGCAAAATGGATCCTACTGTGTTTGAAAAGGTGCGTTAGCAATCGAATATAAATAATCCATTCTTACGCCTCTTGCTAGATGTCCTCCGAGCAAATTGGCCAGCTATACGAGCTCATGCATGCCACTAAGGAGCTATGGAAGCCGGTCGATACGCTAGTAGCAGAAGCGGATACCGATTCAAAGAAGAAGGCTTGAAGTAGATAGCCTTTCTTCGTACATACATGGCGTTTGTACAACCGGGCAGTCTTCTAGTCTAATATCCTCATGCATGGTAAACAATCGTTCTCAGCTCCCTTTTTGAATATTCAATACTCGATAATGAAATTGATGCAGGGTTAGTGCTGTATGCAGAGTACGATTGTGCGAGAATAGTGTCTGCATCTTAGTCTGGTCTAGAGGTGCCATAAAGGCAGAAAACAAGGTAGTGCTACGAAAACATGATACCGAAACAGCCCTCCGCACCGCATAAACACTCTCCGAATACCTTCCCTTTGTGTCGTTGACCTAACTTCTCTTTCACTTTTATCTTTTGGACCTTTGCAACATCCTAAAACAGTGTGGTCAGGGACGGCTTGGCAAGTACGAATACATGCGGGACTCACGTCTGGGTCGTCCACATCCAGTCCGGTATAAGAAAATGTGAGCTCCTGTCCAGCTTTAATAAGCCTGTCGCAGAAAAGCGTGATAAGAGGTTTTTGAATATCTGCGTCCTCGCAATAATATGCGGTAAGGAACATATTCGGCCGGCACGAATGATTGAAGAAGCGCGTGAACTTGGAAAAATGGCATTTTAGTTCGAAGAGTGAAAATAGCAGGGGTGTGTTACATACGTTTCCAGCGTGGAAGGCATCAACCGCATATGTAGGTGCGTCTTTATTTGAGCGGATGTGTGCGAAGTCAATGTTCAGCAGGTATGTTCGACCAAACTCGTCGTATACTCTAGTAAATGCAACCTGGTTTAGTTAGGGGTTGGATGGAAAGTGAATGCACTTACCGAGCGCGTTTGCCGGCGAACCCTTCAGTCAAAAGTTCGCCTGTGTACACGCCGATATAACTGCCTGCTGGGATGGTTTCCTTCGCGAATATGCCTGTGGAAGTATAGGTTAGGGAAAGACATTGGAAGATCAACAATAGTTTGAATCATACCCCAGCCTTTGGCTTTAGTCTTCTTGATAGTGATAGCATGCTTCCGGCCTTGCTGTAAGACCTGCAGACAACTTGATAAACAGTGTTAAATATAAGAAAAAGGCAGACAGGGCTCACCTTATTCTGACACTCTAAATCGCACGAGCATTTGCTGTTGCACCCGAAGACCGCCCCATTATGATACTTGATAGTCCCATCCGGCTTGAACGCAAACCCAGAGAAGTCCGACAGCCCCGGGTTTTCCTCGAAATACTGCTCCTGTCGCCTCACGCAGGCACAGTTCCTGTTTGTTGGATCGCACGGCCCGAGACAATCGCACCCCTGGAGTGCGTTCGGGTTTGGTCGCGGCACGTTCGTCCCATATACCATCCGGTTGTAATAAATGAATTCCCAAGGCGGACATGGTTGGTGATCAACTTCGTTTTCGATAGTGATCTCCGGGGCACACGGCTCATTCTCGCGCACGGCGTCTTCAATAAATGCTTCAAAGGCTGCGCGGGAGCCAAGACTGTTGCGATATGAGTCTGGCATACTATTGACGAAGTCGACACGCCAGGTCACAAGTTCCTCGCCTTCGATAAGCACTGCGTCCTTTCTCTGCGCGAGTTGTTTCGAAGGGGAAAGGTGGAGCGAGGGGCTGTCTGGGACTGCGGGGCGGATATTTGGATGAGGAGCACGCATTTTAGGAGCTTCAGGTGGTGGGGTTGTTGGTGGAGAGGGTGATGAATCAAGTACCATTATGGCTTCAGGGCGATCGGGAGGCTCTGGCGAAGACTTTGCATTGGTGTTAGGTTACAGGACTTGACCGTATCAGAGTGACTCACTGAATCTTCGCGGTCTGGCAGGTTTTGCGCAAATGAATCGAACCCAACGGTATTGCTTCTCTCAACATATCGCTGAGAGTTGTCCGAGTTGCTCGACGAACTGTGGGGGGCAACCGAGAGGCGATCTGCTTGCCCTTCTGATCCAACTATAGCAATTCGTTTCCTGGTGGATGTTGGGAGTGTTGTGTTTGCCTTGCGCTTTCCCTTGTTTGGTGGTTTATTATCCAACGACAACCGAATTCCATGGTCTCGGCTCATATGCGTATGGCGTTGTCCTGTGGAACTGAATTTGGCCGAACAGCCCGAGACGCTGCACTCGCTCCGACCAGTTTCCCCACTAGAGACCGAGATTGATCGAGAAGGCGCCGGTTCGCTCGGGCCGGGCTCCATCCTGTCGTCCAGCGCAATGTCTTCAACAGCCGCCACAGTATCCGCATAATCCATGTCCGTAGCCTCCGGCGGGTTTGGCTGGTGGTCATGTATAGACACTTGTGCGATCGAAACCTCGAGCTCGGGTTCTGTCAGAGTCTCGGCGTGGTCTGAGTGTGAACCCGATGTCTGGCTAGGTGAGCTCTTGATCGGCGCACGTTTTCGGGGCGAAGCAGTATTGCTACTTCTACCGCGAGCGGCCTGAGGATTTAACCGTTCGCTGTCAAGGACTGCTGACTGCGGTACGCCGTCACTACCACTTGACCCGTCACTGCCCAAAACAACACTAGTCTCTGGAGGTCCGTCGATTATGAGTTCGGTCTCTACCATGTCTCCGGACGAACGCGAGTCAACATCAGAGCTCGGTTCAGGATTTGGGGCAGCACGGTGTGCCAAGGCGCCAGGTATCGTTGAGGTACCCCTAGCCTGAGGACTATCCACGGCAGGAGATTCAGAGCTCGCCTTTGTCCCATTTTCCACATCAGACGACGAGGGAAGAGGCGGAAGAGTTTGTTCAACAACAGCTGGAGCAGATTTCGATAGGGTGGGACGAGGGCGCGGACGGGGGCGAGGCTGGAAAGGTAATCGCGAAGTTCCTGGAACAGCAGAGGTGCTTTTTCTTGCGACTAACAGTGGGAAAACAGGTTTTTGAGGCTCATTTGCAGGATCAGAGTCCGAGTCATGTATGTTGATTATCTCTGAAGAGCGCTGTGTTTGTCTCGATCAGTAATCAACAGCTAAAAGCCACGTAGAGACCTACTGGAGTTGCGTTTTTCGACACCACTGTGGGTTTTGGTTCACTTTCGTCCGACGAATCAATGATAATTAATTCTAAAAATCAATACACATTCAGTGATTACTTCCGTCCCTTGGTCCAACCTACGCACCTGGAGTGGCCCTTGTAACAGCGCTCTTGCGTGACGCACTTTGCTGTTTTGGCCGTTGGAGAGAACCAGAGGGCCCAGCGCCATTGGAGCTCATGCGTGTAGCAGGAAGGGGCTGAGAGAGAAGTACTGCGTAGGCGCCGGGCAACGAGTCTTCCGAATCACTGAGAGGTAGGCTCAGTGGCGCCTCTGATTGAAGTGCAGTTGTTGTATTCTGCAAGCAATCATATAAATAAATAGAGTTTCAAGGCATGTTGGTGCTCTTACCTTTAGTTCACCTTGAAAAGTCTCGGTTCGAGGGCCCCCCAGAACTTCGAATGCCTTGCACTTTGTTCAAGGCTATGAGTTGGCGTCTAGGAGGGGGAGTTCAGCCAGAATGAAGTCACATGACTACAACCTGGAGTGGACCGTTTGAGTTCTTTAGTAATGGTAACTTGGAATGAGAAGCAGTACCACACCGCAACTGCTCTATTGCCTCAGCAGTCTGATCAACGACCTGTTCTCGACCAAGAAATTCGCCTACAATACATGAAATTCAAAACATACGTTGTCAATCTAGCAGATGTTAAACTCTTTGTGGAAAGCGCTCACTTCGGAATCGATCTCTGAGACCACCGTATAGCTATAGGAGTTACTGTAGCCGAATTTTAGGATCTTTAAACCCCATTGTTTCTGGAGAGCTACACTACTAGAGTCAGAGGGCTTTATAGAAAGTAGCGCACTGAGAGGCTTCGATTTGGTCAAGTCGGTGACTGCTGTGTCATATGGTCATGTGATTGTGTCCTTGTGTCCAACAGCAAACATCTTGTTCTCCGACCAAATAGAGTCCACCACAAACAACTTCGCCCCCCTCCCTCCGCGCCGACTAGACAACCCATTCGAGCAATCCATGAATCCACTCATCGCTTCGTCCTCACAGGCTCCTTCGCCCCCGTCTACTCCCCCCTCGACTCCTCCGCCTGCTCCTTTACGTACTGGGTACTGTTATGATTCAGCGATGACTTTGCATACTCAACACGATGTCGACCCAGACGATCCTGATGACGAACACCATCCCGAAAAACCACAACGTATAACGCGAGTTCGTGCGGCGTTTGCTGCAAAGGGGTATTTGACTCGCATGCAACAAATACCGGTTCGACCTGTTCGTCGGAACGAAGTCATGCTGGTGCATACAAAAGACCTAGTGGACAAAGTTGAAGCTTTAAAGAGTGTGGATGCTCGCCCTTTTGACATATCAAACTTATTTACACCTACCTGAACCTGGCAGACATGACCGACGAGCACATTGTCGATACGGTCCAGTTCTATGATCAGCTTTCGCTATACGTCACCCAAGCGACAACTCAAGCTGCGGCACTGAGCTGTGGTGGTGTGATTGAATGTGCTCTTGCTGTTGCACGCGGTCAGGTCAGTCGTGGCTCGCGTTTACCCCAGCGTACGGCCTATAACTAGTGAATGCGGCCGTTTGGCCATTATTTTCAGTAGGTACGCAACAGCTTCGCGATTGTTCGCCCCCCTGGGCATCACGCCGAGCCCGATGAACACATGGGTTTTTGTTTTTATAACAACGTTGCAGTTGCTACGCGCGTGATCCAGAACGAGACCCAGCTTCGTCGTATCTTAATTCTCGACTGGTGAGCATCCCAAGTACTTGTTGTATTAGTTTTATCTTATGATCTCGAATTCTCATTTTAGGGACGTTCACCATGGTTTGTCCTTTGCTCGTTTCCGAGTCCACCGCCTGAAAGATGACACTGGATAGGCAACGGTACTCAGCTGGCGTTTGAAGATGACCCCGATGTCCTTTACATCTCGATTCACCGATATGATGGCGGAGAATTCTATCCTGGAGGCACCTATGGATCCATGAATAGCGTAGGAATGGGCGCGGGGAAAGGAAAGTGCGTATAGTAGCCAAATAGCCATTAAGTTACCCCGAAACACACTCTTACCTTGGTAAGCCTTCAGGTCCGTTAACATTCCATGGCCGGAGGGCCATATGGGCGACGCAGATTATATGTACGCATTCCTCAACCTAGTCATGCCCATCGCATACGAATTCGCGCCCGAGCTTGTGTTCAGTAAGCTCGCCTACTTGATATCATGTTCACTGTGACCGCAGTATAACAAGCAGAACCTTAGTTTCCGCAGGATTTGACGCTGCTGAGGGAGATAATCTTGGCGGGTGTGACGTTTCGCCAGCGTGCTATGCGCATATGACGGCGCTGCTTGGCACTCTTGCAGGTGGGAAACTAGTAGTTGCTTTAGAGGTACGCCATGCATTCATTCATAAACCTGGGATAATGTTGTCCCGACCTATTTGTTGATCTACACTTGAAATAACCCACTAACACAATCCCCTATAATTATCTGGCTTTTAGGGTGGATACAACTTGGATTCCATATCCAATTCAGCCGTAGCGGTGGTATCCGCCCTACTCGGAGATCAGCTACCTGAGCTCCCGCGCCTGGAGGCGAGCGCTGTGGCTACCGAGGTTGTATGGCACGTTTCGCGCATCCAGGGTCTGTACTGGCACTGTATCCAGGCGCCGAGTCTTGAACCAAAAGAGGGTAAGTCACCGCATTACGCACAGTTTGATGGGAAGTTATGTTGAACTAACATGGCGGTCTTGTGAAGATGTCGATGAAACGGTGATATACCTTCCAGGCAGGTTTTACTTCTCTTGCTCCCTCCACTCACTGATTCTCATTCGTCATCCTTTTCTTGTACACCAGAATTATTCAAAGCTTGGCGACGCGAGCAGGCATCAAGGGAGTTCGACTTGTATGAATTCCCATGGATTATCCCGGAACTAGACGAGGCCTACAAAGGCCAGTTGCTCGTTAGGTGAAGCAGTTTATTCAGTCTCGAGCCTGATGAATTGGTGTTAAACAATATTCGCTGGCTATAGCGGGAATCTAAGCAAGCAACACACCCTGGTCATGTTCATACACGACTTGGGAAACATTGCTGCCGAGATGTTAACAATGAAACAATTGAACATCGAGATGGAGAATGCTTGGATCGTACGTCAACCTAACATCCAACTACTGTACATGATTTTCAACCTATGTTTGAGCAGATCGATACCACGACCGACTTTCTAAAGTGGTGCGCTTCTCAAGACTTCAGTTTGATCGATCTGAACATGCATCCTGTGGTGATGAAGGATGAAGTAAGTTTTTGGGTGTTTTATCTTTTCGTAACGCTAACCGAATGATTTAGGATATCCCATCCGCCAAAGCACGCCGCCGGACAGCCAAAGATGCTGTTATTAACGCTTGGGACAATCTTGCCGAGTAAGTCACTCCGCAGATTTTTCCAGACTGCGGTTAATTGAGTAAATCGTCATTTAGGCTGTCGGATGCTCGGGAGATTGTCATTGTCGCTCATGGAACCGCTTGCCTCTCAGTGATTGAACTGATCAATGAACGTTGTCAGTCCATTTGGCATCGTTTCATCAACGCACCATTGTAAGCTTACACCATATTCAGTCCAGAGCATACAGTCCAAGGTCAAAGCGGTAGTCCAAGTATGTGGGATGCATACCCTGCCAACGGTCCCGAAATACGAAGAAGACTTCAGAAAGTGGTACTACAAGGTTCGTTTGACGATGTAGCAAAAGCGATAGTATTGCGCCTAACTTAGGTTATATAGCACTCGATGGTCATTCTACCTCAGAACCATCCAATCTATATGTCCGACACCCAACTGACGAGGAGACACGGACGGGTTCAGCAATCGGGTATGTCCTTGGTTAATCTCGATTAGTTCTTGCACACCTAACGCACGCGATTTAGCCGAGGAACGTGTTACCAAAGTAATGCGCACTTCTTTGCCTAGGATACAAGAGTTCATCACCGAGCGCGTGACTCCTCGCGCAGAGCTAAACGGCGGCGTAAGGATTCGACCCACTCATCCTCAGCCGGCCCCTGTCCAATTCGTTCAGGCTCAGGTACTTGCTATCGCTTCCGGAGCACGATTGCCGGCTTTTGTTCCTGCTACACTTTGATTGCGAGCTTTACATGCGAATAAAGTGGTTGTATAAAGACCACTCTGTTATTTTTGTACTTTTTTGAGCTATACACTGATCTTGGGCGTTGACTTGGTATGCAGCGTTTAAGGGACTGGATTGAATAATGCCTTGAATAAAACTTGCTCGCTGTCCAACTAAAGCTATTTAGGACCAAGATACCTAACTCAAAAACCATCAATCAGCTTCGTGGAGCGGAGTGATTTCGAACTTAAACTACCTCCGCATATTGCTAGGCTCGCATTAGTGCCGTACAATCCTGTATTACCCCAATACGCAAAACTGAGAACATATCACAGATGTCAAAGTATGTCGGCCGACAGTCAACAGCGCTGTCATCGACACCTGGAACTTCCTTGCTGAGCAAGCCGCTCGTATTAAACCTTGTAGACTAGCGATCGTGTGAATTGAATGAACCATAGGCTACCCGATGCTATTTAGGGAAGTTATTATCGACCGTTTGCCTTTCGGCAATCACCCCTCAAGATTACATACACCAAGCACTTCCGGAAATTAGTTACCTGCGAAGACCGTAAGACTCTCCAATACCTCAAACCCCAACAGATTAGACCGCAATTTCAAGGCGTAGGGCGTGGTACGAAATTGAGAGCCATATTCGGCGATACTAAAAATTAACCCTTGTAGATCGTGCACTGATATTATACAATGATTTGCGCCTTGAAAACATAACTCTACACTACACCTCACTTCCATTGGCTGATCATGAGGTACCGGCGAGTCTCCCAATTAATTTCTGAAGCGCCGAGTACATGCCTTTATGACAAGCGCTGTAATCAACGAACGATGTTAGTTCATTCGACGTCACTTCGCTAGCTTGCTATTGTAAACCCAAACCTCACTTAGTCCAAAATATACAGGCAAAAATGAAGGAACGCCATACTAAAGCCCCCGAGATACCAAACGGATTCCTAAAGCGGTACCACAAGGTATGCATACTACCATGATGGCGGTTACGGCGTCGTGATTAGGTTTGGGGTTGTGCAGCACTCGATGGTCACCCTACACCAGGACCATCCGATCTATGCGCCTGACATTCAACCCATGCGGAGGCATGGGCAGACTCTACCAAGTCTCTGATCATGCGCTCTCTAGGCCATTTGGTGGCTGAACGTCCTCAAGATACTTGATTGGTGTCTGTGGTAGTGCCTACACTGCCGTATGCATGATTTCAAGCACAGCCCTCATATCTTACGCCTACCTTAGCCGAGGAACGTGGTACCAAATTAATACACTCTTCCTTGCCAAGGATCCAAGAATTTCTCACCAGACGAGTAATTTCTCGTACGGAGGTAAACGGCGGTGTAAGGAGCCGACTAACAGAACCTTAATCAATACCCATTCGAGTCGCGCAGGCTTAGATACTTATTGTTGCCTCAGAGACACGTTTTGTCGGCGTTCGTCCCTCTCACACTTCGGTGAGCTCTTCACCCTTATCCGATGACCATTTCATCCCTGTATGCGTTTCCCAGGTTCATCCGGAGTCCCGCTTATGGTGCCTAATTCTATGCAACCGCTGCAGCGTTGCTCCACGCACTCGGGATATATGCAACTTATATCTACTCCCAGAAACCCAAACTCGAGCGTTGACAGGCTACTTCCTCAAACCTAGAATCCACTTGATCTTGAGCATACCCATATACTTCACATAGCAACTTGTATCCGACTTGGCGACCCAGGAGCTCACGTCGACAATGAACTCGTGATTGATGATTCACTACCAAGTTGGGGATTCAATGCCTGTACCTTGCTGAGAAGCCCACACCTCAATCCATGTGCTTTCCGTGCGTCGAATCGTTCAATTTCGACGTTGGTCCTTTGAAAAATGGGGTTACTCCGAGAAAGGCATGAGAGCGTGCAGTCAAGCTACACTCTGGATCTTAAATATAAGCAGCCCTTGGACAGGCAACGTACAGCAGCTCAACGTCCTCAACCCCCCTCATCCAAGGCAAGTCTACTCAACACCACGTCCGCTTTCCCCCGGTCGCTCGCCCTCCTAGTATGCCGGCTCCCATTGAGGGCTTACTCACCTTTTTGTATATATTCAGGGAACTTTGTTGACCTGACCCGCACACCGTTCATATTGTGCTAAATTGAAACGCGTTAGTAGGTGGCTCGGCACAACCAATTGCTCATAAAACTTATGCTATCATCTCTAGGTACACCATGGCACGTGGGATTACGTTTCTTCCCGTCTGGTACGATCCAGGCCGCGTATGGGTTTTCAAGGACGGGAAATATGCGAGAATCCAATGGGACATTGAGCAACCTAGGGTTGTAACCAACCCGACTGACTTCAGGAGTGCTTGGTCCTCGCTCAAGCAGGCAGGTTTTACACGCATAGACGCAGCTCTTGCTCGACCAAACGGGTACACATACCTCTTCAGCGGAGATAAATATACTGCAGTCTACATCGACCGTTTGGGCAACGACACCTCGAGTTACGCAGGCTCCAAACCCATCTCAGACTGGCCGTCTATCGAAAAGATCGGTTTCAAATCCATCGACGCAACACTCGCCGTCCCCGGTACATCTGGGGACTATTGGCTCTTCAGCGGCCATGAGTATGGACGAATCAACCTGTCCTCGAACAATACAGACACTGTGGTTCACGAACGTCGCCTGATCGCGGATGGATGGCCGGGGCTACGCTTCGTTGGCATTGACGACATCTTACCCCACTCTACGCAGTCGGATCAAGCATACTTCTTTAGCGGTCCTAACTACGTTCGTCTCAAAATCAATAGTTCAGATCCTACGAAGAGCGAAGTTATGTATGGCGTTCGCGACGTCGCTCGGGCTTGGCCGGACCTCCTCGCCACCGGCTTCTATAGTAAAGCAGATATGCTACTAGGAGCTAGCTTTGCCGATTCGAACAATCCTGTTGTACTTAATACGAAATGGCGTACCTCGTCGGATACCGAGGTTCAGCGCGACTTCCAAATTGGGAGCGCCTTGGGTGTCACCAACGGCAACTTTGTATGGGGCGGCCACGATTTCCAAAAGTCGTCGTCTGGTCTGTCGATTAGCTCGGATAACCCTTCTCAGGCCCCGCAGCTATTCGATATCTTCTTATCCGGGACCATCAAAAATGAGCAAGGCCAGAACGTAAAGGCTTCTACCAGCATAACGGAAAATCTCAAACTCGTGGGCGACAAGGTCGGTCCTTCTGTATCTACCTTGAAATGACCCTCAGGCAGCTAGACATGTTCTGTTCTAGGTTCAACTATTCGTTCGTTGCAACATTGAGGTCGGCGAACAGGATCTCGATGCCGTGGCGGCTCAGCTTGACGAGTACATCGCGAACAACGACGTCAAAATTGTAGTCCCACCGCAAGAGAAAGGTGTCGAAGAGCAGTATTTCCTGGTTGTACCAAGTGCCGGCAGCATCGATGATGGGATCAAGGTCACCTACGCGGCGTCCGCAGAGCTCATTGCCGAACGCATTATCGACAAACACTCTGGGCTGGTGCTAGACCAATATGTGGTAGGCGCTGAAGCCTCAATTTCTCAGCTACATATGTCCGCCGGAGTCACGGCCTACGCTTCTCGGGCTACAATCGGAGCGTTGCAGGTCACAGTTGGAGCGGGGCTCGAGGTTGGGGTAGGCATCAAGGACGAATCTATTGATGTTGAGGTCGGTATTGCGAGCATAAAGATTGGTCGTAAGATTGGGGTTTCAGTATTCGGTGGCACTGGGTTTGAGATTGATTTGGCCAAGCTTTGGCCTTGGTAAACAAGTAAGTCTGAACTCCTCTTCGGGGTAGCGATGAATAACATTGTTTTATTCTAGTAAATGCATTTTTGGGGTGTATGCGCTGAAATTTTGATGTGTGAAATAAATGTGTGAATGAATGAATGCGGATGGTTAGCTGAAGTTTGATGATTGATGCTGGATTTATCTGGGTTCCCTAGATACAGTGGAACGCATTACAGCGCTTCGCGCCCTGGACGATGCGCCGAGAACCATTGCTTCAGGTGTGGCAAGATAGATAAATACCATAGAGTTACTGAAGGTATTTCAACTGTCGTCAAACCAGTTCCTCAAGCCCATTCAACACTGAACGTAAAGAAGCAGCCTTTCAGCAATATAAACCACATTAGCCTTTATAAAGAACTCAGATAGCTTCGCATGGCGCGGGGGGCGCAACTCAGCTGACTAAACAACATCGGATTTGTACCTCGACATGATTTGATCTTTTGAGAGAATGTACACCACTGTCCTTACTTGTCCACATATATGTACCCCCACGTTCAAAACAAATCCACCCGCGCACGTGCAATAGACACAACAGCCACAGGCTTGCTTTCCAAATCGAAGCAATCTCCCCCTCTGTACGCAACCAGGTCGCTCACTGCATCTGTGCCTTCCAAACCGAGCAGCCTATTGAACCAGGAGATATTAGCCCGGAAACGAGATGGAATAGCTATCAGAATCACTGACTTTTGCAGGTTGGTAGTACCGAGGGCAAGCGCAGCGTTCTTTTGGATGTCTCCTCCAGATTCAAGCGCAGCCTGTAATTATCGATAAGTATGAGCGAATACAAATTAGCAGCGACCCGAAGCTACTCACCCAGGCGATATCGAAACGAGCGTTCCTAGCCTCCCACGACTCGACCACACCAACACCAACAGTGACATTGGCTTTGATTAGCACAGAGATCAACGACTCCTTCGTCAACGGAGGTCCAGGGATGCTAAACAGACATCAATGAGCATTATTTCCCCAAATGGACTGCACTTAGCCCTTGAAACTCACATTCGCTTTTGGTCCCATGAAGCAGGGAACGGCCTGGTAGGAGTAACAATCACGCCCACACCAGCTTCAGCGATTTCTGGAGCAAGTAAATGTGCTTCGGAAGCACCGGCAAACGTGATGCGCAGGGGACGAGCAGTGAGATCCTCGATTTCTGCTTTGAGTTCCAGGAGTGTAGCCATATGGTCTGCTTTGTGAACTGTGATAACGAGGGGTATTTGGCCCTAGAAGGTAGCATGGTTAGCTGAGTCTGGGTTGGATAGAAATATAACGAATAGCATGTACGTACGTCCAACACGCGCTTGATAGTCGCAGCATGTCCTTGAGTAGAAGAGTGCGATTGGGCATTGTTCTTGATCAACAGCCTACGGAGTGTCGCAATTTGTGTAGCGATGCTGACACTAGCTCCATGTCCGATAGAGAGATGCAATGCAGCAAGCGGCTGAAAGAAACATCGAATGAGACGGAAGTTTTAAGCTAGTTTTACCAACTCACGTTGACAATAGCACCCTCCTCGAGTCTATGCCCTGCTCCAGTCCTGAATGCCACGCTCGCGCCCGAGAACATACCCCTGGACACTGGGGCGCTCACAGCAGTCGTCACACCCGAATGGTATGCAAGCCTGAAATCAACCAAACGTAAGTTTACCACTGTCGCGTTCCGTAAAACAAGAGAACACACAAGGTATCGCGTCCGGCGAACGACAACCCATCAACGGCGCTCACAACAAGCGCATCTCCACCCGCAACATCTGGAATTCCACCCTTTGCAAACGGATCTAGTACACGCCCGTCGTTTGTTGATGCCTCGGCTGAAATCTCCTCCAAACCGAGAGGAGCTCCGTATGAAATAAGTCCAGGGGAGAGTGTGCCATGGGCCAAATCTACGACTCGAGTTGAAGGAGCAGAGAGAAGCGACGGGCTAGTGCAGCGGGAAGAAGGTCCAACACATTCGATACGACCATTTGTAACGACCACAACTCCGTCATGCTCCACAGCCTGGTGTACCAATTCTCCAGACGAGTGATCCCAAACTCCCTTGACACGTTCGAATACCACAGTGTCTTCAGTCAATTTTTTGTTCTTGGGCAACAGAGGTGGGAGTCCTTCATACTCGATCGCGGCCTTTGCAGCACTCTCCCAATCAGGCGTGGCAGGTACGCGCTGGAATGTACTGGGCTTGGCGACGACAACCGGGTCAGAGAGTTGGGCGATACCGTCGATGTAGAGCTGCTGGGGGGTGGCACCAAGAGTAAGCGGATGCGAATCCCAGACCACCACATCTACGAGCATGAATTCCCAGTAAGTAATTAGGTAGAACTTAGCAAGATAATGGCACTAACCAGCATCATAACCATTCTTAAGCCGACCCAAACGATGTCCGAATCCAGCAACCTCCGCGGGTGTCGTAATAACCGCAGACAGGGCGGGGCCAGATGGAAGGCCATAGTAGTGCGCTTGAGCAGCTTCGTAGAGTAGGAATCGAGAGTTGAGTACGGGGTGATCAGACTGAAGACGAAGAAGGAGTCAAAACTAGCCATGAGAGCTTGATCGAGTCTGAAATTACCTTCATGATTACTTTCAGGCCATTATCGTTCAAGATCTTGGGTGCAAACTCTGAGCCACGGTAAGCCTCACGTTTGTACCTACGAGTGACAATAAACAATCAGTACATAGCATCAATTACGAGGCGGCGAATCGAGCCTCGAGATGGAGTTCAGGTGAGCCAAAAATCTGATGCGTACCTTGCATTGGTAGCAAACAATGCGACTGCCGGAGGAACCTTGCCCCAGGCATTCTTGATCAAGTCCGGCACCAGGTATGCTTCATGCGCATGGTGGAACGCCGCAACCGGAAATTGGAACTCGTTGGTGAGCTGATTAGAATGGATGAAATTAGGAAAGCACATTGTTGAAGTAGATAATTAGTGCGTACCCGAACAATTCCATCCAAGTCAACTGAAAACTAGATCAGTTTGAGGCTGAAAACAAAAAGTGGAGTGCTTACCGGCCTCGTAACAGTGAATGTTGACCTTCACGCGTCCTCTCAACACATCAACCAAGGCCTCAAATTCTAAACTCTCCGGGTAACTCTCGTGCGACCAGTCCACTGGAGAACGAATGACCCGATTAGCACCCAATCTAACGCCATACCACGTGACATGACGTACCACTTCCCGACTCGACGCGCGCACAGAACGCGTCCTGCTTGCGCAATATCTCTCGTGCCGAGTTGTAGGCCTTACGGAACTCCCAGATGCTGTCCATGCGGGTTTGCTTGTACACACGGGACGGGTTTTCTCCACACTGCAATGATCAAACGAAATGAATAAGCTATTATTGGTGAAATGTGGGGATTAAATGAACGTACCGCATGCTTCATGTGCCTCCACCTGATCCCATCTTCTTCGGCCCGTGTGCCGTTGATGTTCAGCGTTGCCGGAGGTTCAAGGACCATCGAGCTCGGCCCCCCGTGTGCCGTTTTGCGAATCTTAACAACGAAAGCTTGCCCGCCGATATTGTCTGCGCTCCCAGGGAGAATGAGCGATGTTGCAACACCTCCAGAGCGAGAGAGCGCGAAAGCTTCGTCGTGTGTATTGAATCCGTCGATGGAGCGGAGGTAAGGCATCGTCGGCGCCTTGAGCGAGTTTGTGTCGTCCGAGCCTGAAAGAACGGTCAGATTGAGAGTAGAGGTAAATATGATGCTTACCGCGGAGCTCGGGAACGCTATCCACACCAAGATGACTGTGCATGTCATTGATAGCTATAATAAGTCGTTAGCCCGCGCCTGACCAACCATCGCGTCGAACGTACCAGGGGAGACCCATGCGCCATGAACATTCTTCACGACTAGCTTGGATCCAACCGCGTCCAACATGCCGGGCGGAATACGCCCAACTGCCTTGATAATACCCTTGTCCAGAAGGACGTCCCCTAAAATGACTTCATACCCATTGTCGCCTCCAGTCCAAATCGTCGCGTTCTGAATGAGCGTCGGCGGCGTCCCAGGCTCGTACCTATCCGACTCGGTTCGACTCCAGAAGCTGCGAGGAGGTCCAGGTTTCGCATCATGAGATTTGCAACGCGAAATTGTCGACGCCGCGTGAGGCGGAAAGGGGCGAGAAGTATGAGTGTGGGGAAGGTGCGTCGCATTATAGGTGATAAAAGCAAAGGCGCCAAGGACAACAACAGCGAGGCTATTGAGTTTGAGCGCACATGCGGGCTTACTGCGAGAACTTGGGACCGGACTTGGAAGCACTGCGCCTTTGCCCTCCATGGTGGTGGTGGGAGTCAAGCGATGGTGAAGCTGTGAGTGATCGGGCCTGTTGATTTGTACATAGTTTGCTAAGTTGATATGAGCTGTCAAGCGCATGCCTGTCAAGGCTTTGTAGTGTAGTGGTTTATCACTCGAGATTTTGATTACGTCATCGTTCTCGTAACCCCGGTTCGAACCCGGGCAAGGCCTTACTTTAGTTTTTGGGCTCTTTTTAATACTCAACATTTACTTGACAATGTCCAAGTAATACTATATTCAAGAGAGACCTTTGAGCAAGCCAGGAACATTAAAGCAACAAGTCTTGTTTGTCAAGCCCTCACTCGGTAATTTAGGGGGTTTGTTGTGAAAGGACAGTCGGCATTGAAATGCTCGTGCTAAGCTCCTCCTATCAACTAGTTTTCTTCTACAATATCACAACCGGAAAACATTATAAAGCATATTATCATCCACTCAAAAGAGATCATTGTGGCCATGTGTGGCAGACAGAACTGCCAATGGTTTGCTTGAGTACTCAAATGCACTACCCCCTTTATAAGCCACCAGATCAGTATCAAGCTCAGTGCACTTAAAGAGTCTATAAGAAAAGCAGTTAGGAACGGGACCCGAATGAACCTTGTAATGTACATACTTTTTAATATTTATAGTTGAAAGAGCCCATGCATCTTTTTGACTCAAGGTGCCATTAGAGTCAAGCATTGCCTGAAGTTAAAAATAACATCAGAATCCTAGATAGTGGTGTAATGATGCACTGAAACATACCCATCCAAGATTGAAACGGATGTGGTGGACATCCCAAGCCTGAGTAATAGCAATGGAGGTCATTCCAACTGCAACTGTCACACCAGCCTTCAGCAAGACTCGTAGTGGGGTTTCGGCAGTCAGTGGGGGGCCAGGAATACTAACAGCAATGGAATTATAAGTCACCCATACCAAAAGAATCAAACAAGCACCTACTATCTTCTTTGGTCCCACAAACGTGGGAACGACCGCAACGGAGCCAGGATAACTCCAACTTGAGCTTTGGCCAATTCGGATGCAATCAAATGGGATTCTGTTGCACCAGCAAACACCATGTGGAGCACCGCGTTTGAAGCAGCCTCGACTTCTATCTTGAGCTGGAGGAGTGTCGCCATGATA
Organism: Ceratobasidium sp. AG-I; assembly: GCA_015039395.1. NCBI lineage: Eukaryota > Fungi > Basidiomycota > Agaricomycetes > Cantharellales > Ceratobasidiaceae > Ceratobasidium > Ceratobasidium sp. AG-I. The sequence continues at coordinate 107,652 of MU132232.1, forward strand.
TCTGCTTTCTCCACTGACACAACAAACGGAAGCTGGCCCTACCAGAGAATACATGTCATTATGATAACCGTACAAGAAGAATAATTCCTTACCTTGACCACACGAGCATATATGCTATCTTTATCGCCATCCAATCCCCCAAGTAACAGCTTCCGCAGTGTGGCGACCTTCGTGCTAACCATCGCATTCGCTCCTGTCTCGTCATGAATAATTCGTGCATGCAGCGCCACCTCACGTTGGGCAATTGCTCCAGCTTCAAGTTTATGTGCTGCCCCAGTACGAAAAGCAACACTAACACCTTGAATAAGTCCAGACGAGGAGGGTGCTTCAATATTGGCCGTCACGCCCCCACGATAAGCCAACCTTTGCACCAGTCCCGATCTTAGAAAATAATAACAAAAAGACAGATTGAACGCACAATGAATCCCTCCCCACGAATGACAACCCATCCACAGCTCTCGCCACAAAATCGTCTCCACCAGCAATCTTCGGAACACCACCCTCCAGGCCATCAGGCGCAGACCCGTCATTTGTCGAACCCTCAGCATCAATTTCCACCAACCCAAGAGCCGCACCAAAAGACACAAGACCAGGAACAATCGACCCGTGCTCCAAGTCTACGTGCTTCGCCCCCGAAGTAGCATACGATGCGCAGTCCGAACCGTGCCCTACGCATGTCACGTTGCCGTGCGAAAAGACAACGACCCCTCCTGATCTGCCAAACTCCTGAACATCATCATCCCGCATGAGCAACCCAACATTCTCGAAAACGATCGTATGCGCAGCTTCCGCTTTATCTTTGGACACGAGCAAGTCTGGCAGCCCATCCGACGCAAGCGTGTCTTTGGCTTCCTGGTCCCAAGAAGGCGGCCGAGGTGCAGTCTGAAGGAAGTGGGATTTTTCAAGTACTGCTGGGTCGTCGAGCTGAGGTAGGCCGTCGATGTAGACTTGTTGAGGTGTTGCGCCAAGTGAGAGAGGATGTGAATCCCAAACAACAACATCTGAAATAGAATCCTATCATTAACCCTTGTTGAACAAACAAGTAAACATATGCAAACGTACCAGCGTCATATCCTGGCTTCACAAATCCAAGCCTATGGCCATACCCAGCGACTTCCGCAGGCGTAGTTGTCAGAGATGCAATGGCAATGTCTGCAGGGAGTCCATAGTAGTGCGCTAACGCGGCTTCGTACATAAGGTATCGCGCGTTTAGCGCAGGCGGACCATCGGACTAGAGCGCAACGTTTATCAGAGCACGAACGTATAAGATGATTAGGGCCTACCTTCATAACTACCCTCAGATCATTGTCGTTCAGAATCTTTGCAGCGAACTCTGAGCCTCGATACGCCTCGCGTTTGTACCTAATATGCAAAACGTCAGTTCGAATCCCATATGAACAAGGGAAGGTTACTAACCGAGCAAAGCTTGAAAACAAGGCTAGTGCGGGCGCTTTCCCCCAGGCCTGCTTTATTAAATCTGGGACGAGGTACGCCTCATGGGCATGATGGAAGGCGGCGATAGGGAACTTGAACTCGTTCGAAAGCTGAATATAAGAAGCGTAAGCGGATTGAACGATCGCTTTCTTTGAGGAACACTCACCCGAACGATCCCATCCAAGTCCACTGTTACAACAAACCATGGTTGGTCAAATCCCTCACTTCGACTGGAGTCCAACTTACCTGTTTCGTAGCAATGCACATGCACCTTCACCTTTCCGCGCAATACATTGACAAGCGCCTCAATCTTCAGATCCTCAGGGTACTCCTTCCCTTGAAGTTCGTCCCATAGCCCCGCCTGAGCATCGCTACAATACTCGTCTTGCTTGACCATGAGTTCTCGCGCAGCGTTGTACGCCTTCCGGAAGTTCCAAACGGTGTCCATTCGTGTTTGCGAGTACGAGCCAGACGGGTTCTCTCCGCACTACCAAAACAAATTAGACGGCATACAGTAATTGAATCCAACGTGAGGCGTACCGCGTGTTTAATATGCCTCCATCTAACCCCGTCGTTTTCTTCCGCAGGAAAGGTTTCGTTCCGAGTCACAAACAACCCCTCTGGCGGCTCTACTACCATCGCGCTCGGACCCCGCTTCCTCGCATTTTTTCCCAGCTTGATAGCAAACGCCTGGCCGCCAATGTTATCCCCGCTTCCCGGTAGGATGAGCGACGCAGCAACTCCTCCAGCGCGAAACAACTCGTATGATTCGTCGTGCGTGTTGAGTCCGTCAAAAGAACGGAGGAACGGCATGATTGGATCCTTGAACGAGTTATCGTCATCAGAACCTCGCAGCCCGGGGAGAGATGCCACCCCAACATGAGAATGCATGTCGAAAATAGCTGTGAAAATATGGCGCATTAGGTCACTTGATACTAGGGATCCATTACAGACGAAAAACTCACCTGGTGTGACCCAAGCTCCACCCACGTCTCGTATCTCTATCCCCTCCTTCCCGTACACATGTCCCATAATCTCGCTTGCGCTCACACCATCCTCGTAAATCCCATGTATAACACCTCCATCTAACAGCAGATCTCCTCGTACCACCTTGACGCGTCCATTCTCCTGCTTGACCCCCGTCCAAATCGTCGCGTTTTGAATAAACACTGGTTTAGTTCCAGGTTCAAAGCGCTCAGACACCTGTCGACTATCAGCGGACGGCCTGTCAGGAGTCATTTTGGCACGGGTGCAGGTATCCAAGATTCTCCGAGCATTTTGGGGTACATGGTGAATGTGGTTGGCAGGGCCGGTGGTTGAGGGAAGGAACAGATACGTTGGGACGGCGATTGCAGCCAAAGTAAACAGAGCAACTACTCGAGCTTTGCCAGGAAATGGAGGCTGCTGGTTCGAGAGTACAGCCATATTTTTGAAGTCTTTAGATACCAAGCGAGATATCAAAGGCCAAAAGTTTCCCAGAGTTAACACCAAGTCACGACAGAAACCAAACCCAAGGGCGATTCAAAGCACCCCACCAACGAAGTTTAGAATGAGTAGCCAACCTCGGTCGAGTTGAGGGCAGGTTGTGGGAGAACTCTGATTGTGCGCAGATGACGAGCCAGGGCCAGCGCATGGCGAAGACGTGCATCAACAAGGGAGACCATGTGGACACTAGGGAGAGCACCGCCACCTCCACCCGATGGCGCCACTCCCCACGCTCATGATCCTAAGAAGGTAATTTACCATGGCGAGATGGGGAGGGTCGCCTAACAATACTAGAAAATCTGTTAATCATGAATTCGACGTCGAATTTCAATTCAGAGGGAGTGTGCGCAACAAATGAAAAGACTAAGTACAACGTAGAAAATGATACAATAAACCGAAAGGCAAGAACGAACGCAACACAATGTCCAAACCCCGAACTAAGAAAGAGAAAAAAATGAGTCCATTAATTGTCCATATCGGCGAGTCCGTCGAGAGAGTCCATGAGAGGGGAAAGTACGAAGAAATACGCATATAGCCCAAGTCTCTACTATGTTTCTATAGCCCCAAATCGGTGTATCCGTCATACCAAGATTTGCCAGGCTGGCGGACAGGCACAGCAAGCACGGCGCCCACTACTACGCCCGCAAACATCAGTCCCACAACCGCACTCCGCATAACAATCTCCCATTGTGCACGCGTGATGAGCGGACTCCACACACGGGTCAGGGGAGCGATCAACGGCGTAGACGCTTTTCGAGGGCTAGATGGTCCTCGAGAAAATCGCATCGCGAATCGTTTCAGTCGAGAGGTCATTGGTTCGCGTGGTGGGGCGTTGAGTGAAGAGGACCGTTGTGGAGGAATCACGCGACGTCGACCGGGGAGCTCATCAAAGTTGAAACTAGGTACGGAAGGCCGAGGTGCGTGCCATGGTGCTTGTTTGACCTGCTGAGCTGCGTCTTGGTGAAGTACGTTTGGGTCAAACGGCGAAATAAATGGAGCGGTGTCGAAAGGGCTAGAGAGAGCAGGAGAGTACGGAGGGATAGTTGGGAAGCTCATTACCGACGTCGCAGTCGAAATATTGCGCGAATGATGCGCACGAGGCGGTGCGGTTACAGAAGTCGGGAGTACTGAAGGAGATTCAGGGAACGGTGACGACACAAGAATACCAGATGGCGTTACGGGCGAAGGGGCACTGTCAGCCATCGACGGACCACGAATAGGATACCCCTTTTCCCTCATGTTCATGCTTCCGGCCGAGGCAGTGGAGCCAGTATATGCGTGGCCCAGAGTAAATCCAGATATGGCAGGTGGTATGTGAACAGGAGCAGGAGCGTTAAGAGGACGAGGGGACGAGATAGGAGGACGAGCGAGTTCGAACGGATGAAGCTGGCGTGCATCACCAAGCAGGTAGATAATAAAACAGATCCCATGGATAGAGCTCAAGAAAATGGTTGCGCCCATCCATAAAAGCGGTAGCGCAGCCAATCGGAGCGCGCGAGGTTTGCCACCTAGGATAGACGCAAGGATTGGAACGAGAGCCAAAAGTCCAGTTCCCACACCTCCAATAAGAGCACACAAGACTCGTTGTCGACCAGCATTCTTAGTGCGCGCAGCAACAAAGCGGAGCAACGATTCTCGTAGCATATACTCCACATCGTGCTGAATCTGTGTAAAACCCGTAGGCGGAGGATGCGGTTGTCCCTCGGCAGCAATAAGAAAATTCGAAATGAGCACCGAGGCGAGGTTGAGTTCGTGTGGAGATGAATGGGAGAAGAACGTTGATTTGGCGCGTGTGAAGGATAGGGCGAGTGATCGCGAAGTGGTAGTTGCCGTTGCAAACCAGGCTCGGTGACGCTTTGTATACCTGCAATTAATCGCCGAGTCAATTTAAAGTCTAGTAGAGAATATGGGCCCAGCCCTCGGAGAACTTACTCTCGTAGCCACAAGGTGAAATACCTATTCATTCGTTAGTCTTAGTACTGCCGGTGGTCTCCACGGAGGTTACGCACAAATTTTCAGCAGAACGTTCATCGAATAAGAGGTATTCCTCAAAGTCTTTCAGACTTAGGGGCGGGAGATGCTTTCCATCGAGGATATCCTCGAGCAGGACTCGAAATATAGGTACAACTGCCAAGATTCGGTCAATACTGCATAACCGATCAATAAAATTGAGCAAACTCACTGTTGCAAGACCGATGTTGGTGCTTGCTTTCGGCCGAAGGCGGAGAGCCAAGACGTCGAGGAAGAGTACACAGAGACGACCACCAGGAATATTCGTAGGCTGGGGGGCGATAAGCCTTTTTGGAGCCAAAGTTGAAAGTCGCCATCAAAGTCAAGATGAATCGATATCGTAATGAAACAGTTAAAAGAAAGCAAATGAGTGTATCAAGACCCAGTCTTGAGATGGCAGGAGATCTGTGAGAGCATTCGACGGCTTGCGTCTACGAGGGAGGGAGACTGAAAGGATTCGATTCACCTCAGCGCCCTCGTACCTAAGAACAAGTTCGAAGGCCGGGACCTGTAGTGCCACGGACAGCGGCTCCTGGTAAACCAAGGCAACAAGGAGATTGTCATGGGATACTCGTGCATTCTCGCCATTTCTCATGGCGACACCCGCCCCGGAACAACCAATCCCAGAGAAATACAAATAATGTACAAACAAAGAACTCTCCAAATAGAAATCAAATCAAGCGGAACCAACCAAAAAACAAAATCTAACGCGCCCCCATCACCCCCTGGAACATGGCCAGTGCCTGTACGATCATACCAGGATTGAGCCTGACGGCCTCGCCGAGTTGTGCTAGTACGTCGTCGTAACCGCTCACTTGGTGTCGCTGCATATTCCCCAGTGCGTTTTCGATTCGTAGTGAGAGCGAGTCGAGCAGAGTCATGAGGTCTTCATCCGTCGCTCCCTCGCGAATGTCCGGCATCAACAGCGCAGGATTTGCGTACATAATCGCTCGTTCTTTTGCTTCTTCCTCCTGGCTGAGACCCGGTGCCGAAGGATTGTCTCGAAGAGCGATATCACGGAACACCCGACCACTCGATAGAGCTTCTAAGCGGGCGCAGAGCATACCCAGCTGCCGGATCTGCTCCACACTGAATTGAACCCGAGACGTGGCGGCTGGGGTGTTGCTCGATTGTGAGAGTGTTAGCCGACCGACGAGCACCTTCGGAAGCACCGATGACAGTAACTCAGGGACCTCGAGTCCCTTGAGGCGGCGCTCCCCCACTTCGGTGACGACCGGGTTGAGTAACCTAAGCTGTTCGATAATTCGCCCCAGTTCCGACCTTTCGCGTTCGCCCTCTCCATCGCCAGACATCTCCGCGCTCTGCAACCAGCTGTTCACCTCCTTCAACCCATCCCCACTGATCATGATCTCTCCGCCAATGGCTGTTGCGCTGATACGCGACGAACGGTTCACCATCGGCCCAAAGTAGTCCATACGCCCTGTGATCGGATCCTCCTCGCACACGGGCATACCCCAATGCATCCCCATCCGCACAGACAGCCCACGGGCGAGGATCTCTCCGTCCGCGCCGAATATCTCCTTGCCATCCTCCGACTCGAGAATCTCGATGGGCCAGTCGGCGTTACAGAGGCCGATTTGAACGTTGAGGCACCAGAGCATGGCGGCGGGAGCGCTGTGGAACGAGACCATAAATGCGTCTCCTTCTGTCTTGACCTCGTACCCTCCGCATAGACGCAATTGCCGTCGCAGCAAGCTGTTGTGCGTTCGCATAGCTGAGCTCATACCGGGATTCTTCTCCCACAACATCGTCGAATTGCGAATATCGGTGAATACGAGCGCGATCTGGCCAACCGGCGGCGCCACCTCTTTGCCCAATCGGTTTAGCGTGCGGTCCGCAACGAGGTCATTTCGGCGCGGCTGGGCGGCCCGCTTCAGCGCAAGCATGGCGTCAGGCTCGGCCGCAGGATCCGCTGCCTTGGACGTGAATTTGTCTGACACGGAGATAACCATAATCATCGTGTTTCCCTCTGCGCCGTAGCTGATGGCGTGGTCGCGAAGCGTTTGAGCGGATATCATGGGTTCCTCCCTGCGCGCTCGGGAATCACGCACAATGTCCACAGCCGTCTGCGGGTCCATATAGTCCCAAAGCCCTCTATTTCCGATAATCACAAACTCGTCCTGGTCGGTCAACTGCCAAGTGTAGACATCCGGTCGAGCGTTCACAGCAGGAAGCAAGTGATACACCCCAAACGCGCGCGATTCGTCAAAATCGAGTTCGTCGTTGACAAAGCCCTTGGGTGACACCCAGCCCTCGGCAGCACGGATACGGGTTGTTTCTTCGCGGTCGAACGGGTCGTGTTTGCGAGATACCTCGTGAGGAGTACCGTGGCGCGAGATGACGGCAAGAGAGGAACCAACGTTGGCGACATACATAGTCTTGTCCACGAAATAAACCACGCAGGCCGCTGCGCTCGCTTTCAAACTCGCAGGATCGAGCACCTTAGCACCTGCAACGGTTGACGCCTGGCTCATCTTCCGGACCGCGCTCGTAGGTGGAAGCAAGTAGTCGTACAGAGTCTTGTTGAGCGAAAGGAACGTGCGCCGCAATGCGTCCGGAGTGCTCTCGCCTTGGTCCGGCTTCATTGTCTTGAGGAACCCGAGCAGCGTCTGGCTAAAGTTTTCGTGCAGGTACCTGGCGAGCCGATTGCTGTTTGGCACTGGGGCGGCGCGCCCAAAGATCCCAAAGAGACACTCTTTCTCTTGGCCCCGGAAGTGTGGCACCGCGAGATCGAACGTATTGAGCTGCTCGGGCTTGCCAAGTGTGTCGGAGATCCCATATGCCATTCCGTTGATATCTGAGAACGAGGTGCGTACGCGGCGGTCCTCTGACTCATCTGGGACGGACGGGACCATAACTGTTGCGTCGATGAGACCGAGCACACGGATGTCACGGAGTACTGAAAAGTCGTTCTCCTGCATGCCGTTCGGTCGCGATCCGTTCAGAGGCGCGCTTTTATCCAAAGGCTTGACCACAAGTCGTTTGTTGCCCGAAAGATTAAGATAGCGCAAGTCGCGATTAAAGTACCTAGATAACAAAATATTAGCGCTTAGGTTCAGAGTCATACGCGCATACACGCACCAATTCCAATCGAAGGGAAAGTTGGCCATATTATACTTCAGAACATTACTCCCCACATCAAGCGCAGTCAACTTTGTGACCTTTCGAAGTTCCGCGGGCAACGTCTGCAGCTTATTTGCGTTCAAGAACAACACGTTTAGCTTTTGCAGCCGCTCCAAATCGTCCGCAGGGAAACTTGTAAGCCTGTTCCCACTCAGATACAACTCCTCAAGCTGGGCAAACGTCTGCAGTCTAAACGACGGCATCTCCGAGATCTGGTTGAACGACAAATTGAGAACGCGTAGGTCGCGCAGGCCCGCCAAAGGATGGAAGATGTCGTCTACGAGTTGGTTGTCGGCGAGCAACAGACGCTGCAACGATAGAGCGAGCGGTAGTAGACGTGCGGTGGCGGCGACGGCCCCGGTAGGTGCCATGCCATTACTCTCAGGTAGCCCCGCCCCACTGCCCTTGCGATCACCATTCGGCACAGGTGGCTCGGGCCAGACCTGCAGCAAGTTGGAGCTACAATTGATCTCTTGAAGCGCTTCACAGTACCAAATCCCAACCGGGACCTCCTTCACGTTGTTGTTCCGCACGTTTAGCCGACGCAGTTTCTGCAACGCTCCGATCGAATCCGGCAGCCCGGCCAAGTCATTGTTCGTGCAGCTCAGGAAATTCAGGTTCGTCAACGTTCCGAGCGACGCAGGAAGCGTCTTGAACTTGTTATAGTCGAGTCGCAGCTGGGTGAGCTGCGTAAGCTGGCTCAGTACGGCTTCGTCCAGACTCGACAGCTTCCCATGGCTCAGGTCGAGTTGCGTGAGTGCATAGGATTGAAGCTCCTGCCCAGGTACACCAAGCGTGAACCGCGTGATCGAATTGTGGCTTGCCTCGAGTGTGGTAAGTGTACGCCCAATTGCGAGATCAAGCACGAGGAACGCGTTGTGGTCAGCGCGAAGCGTGACCAAGCTTGGGAGACTTGCGACGGCTGCGAGGTCTGCAATGGCGTTTCGGCGGCAGTCGACCCATTTGAGTTTGCTGAGGGCGGAGATTTCAGCAGGGAACCCAGCAATTTGGTTTCCAACGATGACCAGGCGCTCGAGTGCAGCGAGTTTGCCAAGTTCAGGCGGGAGGACGCTGATAGAGTTGAACGACATGTCGAGATCGACTAGGCTACGCATAGCATACAAAACTGAAGGGACGGTGTCTAGTTTGTTGTTTGAGATATTCAAATAGCGCATCGTATGCAGTTGGGTAAAGTAGGCAGGGAGGCTAGTAAGACGGTTGTTTTGAAGTTTGATAGTGCGCAAGTCTGGGATTTTATCCAATCCAGCATTTTCGAGGTCCACGATACGGTTGCAGCTCAGGTCCAGCCAGTGCAAACTCGTTGAATGCTGCACGCTCGCGGGAATGCGTTTGAGCGAACAGGTCGAAAGTCTCAGCTCGCGCAGCTCGTCGCAGCCTTGGATAAAATCAAGCGGGAGATCCACGAGCGGGTTTTTGCTCAAGTTCAGGAACGTAATGGTGCTCGCGTGCCGATGTAGAAGGATAGGGACTGTCTGTAGGCCGCGGCCTGTAAGGTCGACACGCTCGAAATTGTCGAATGAAAGCTCCTCTTCGTCGATGCCTGGCCCGCCTAGGTTGACCGAGCGATAGACAAAGCGCAGTAAGAACCGCAAATCTTCGCCACCGATCGTCTCTAGTTGATCTATGTCGTCATAACCAGCCTGCTCAAGACGACGACGCAAAATCAAAGCAGGCTTTTCATGATGTCCCAACGCACGCTCTATGTAAAACAGTGTAGCATTATAATTCAGCGCATAGCAAGTATTAAAAAAAGCACGCACCTCGATTCCGCTCCCATAAGTGTAGTCGATACGATTCCCGAGGTGTCCCGAGCTTTTTCCCAAGCACATGCTGCATCTCCGCCACAGACGTTTGAAGTGGACACGAAACTACATGGTACGTTCCATCGGTACGGTAAATTCGGACATTGAACTGAGGAAGAAAACGGTTAGGAAGTTAGGCGCCTGATGGTTGCCACAGACTTACACTCGTGTTCATCGGCCAAACTTTACTCATCCCTGCCTCACTTCCTCTAGCTCCCATCCCCGGCCCTAACCCAGAACCATTCAGCCCAGGCACCCCCGCAGCATCGCCCCGGAAACTCAGCCCTATCCCAGCCCCATACGACTTAGTACTGCCAGCACTGTTGAGTCTTCGGTCCGGTCGTCCAGACGGCATTGGTAGCCCAAAATCAGCCGGAGCCGCCGGCGTTCCGACCATTGTAGTTGAAGAACCAAATCGGGTGGTAGAGGACAATACGGAATTAAACGCCGAGCTGCCATCCACCCCACTCGAAGGCCACGAGCCTGCACCATTGGTTCCATTAACAGTAGGAGCTAAACCAGAGCCAGCGCTGCCCGGTGGACGACCAAACCGGATGCCATTGGTGTGTGTCGTAATGCTTGCAGCGCCTATGCTATCCGCGCGCCCAGAGATCATTCCTCCGCCAGTGGTCGTGAGCCCATCATCTGAATCAGAGCTGTAATCTTCATCCTTTGGACCAGTGCCGTCGACTGCCCACGACTCGGGTGCAGCCCAGTCAGAGCGAGGAAGAGTAGGCGACGGGATATTTCGAACTGGGGGACAAAGGACGTGTGGCAACGTTTTGATAACGTGTCAATAGAGCGAGATATTGAGGTTGGGTGGGATGAGATAAATTTGTGTAAGACGGGTCCAAGAACGTTGGCGCAAGGTTAGTGAATGTATTGATCAAACGTGGTTTAATCAGTATCCGAGCATCCAATCAACGAATTCACGCACCCATTCCGGTGGATGGTCCGACCCCTGCAGTCGGTGACCCCGGCCTATGTCCATTGGCCTGAAGTACAGGCTCGGGAGGCTGCCGTGGTACGATAGTCGACGTGGTCGTCGGAGTACCCGGGAAAGCAGAACCAGAGAACGGGTCCGTAAAAAAAGCCGCCGTTGGACTCTGTACGCCAGTCATCCCTGTTGGCCCAACAATGTTGTTAGAGCCAATGTGAGAGCCGTCCGACGCGTCATCGTGCCATGGCGGCTGTTGCGGATAGTACTGATGCTGGGGACCGGGTCGGGCGATAATCCCATCCATCTCATCTAGATTCGTATCCAGGGTAAACTCTGCCACTGGTTGAGGCTGCGCCTTCGCGCGCGAGGTCTTGCGTGCTTTCTTTGGTATGCTAAAGTTGGCGGGGGGCGAGGGGGGAAGAGCAGTGGAGGGTGATATGGAAGTGCCGCCGAGCGACAGAGTTGACTGGGAGAAAGACGCGTAGCTTTCTACTAGAACCCGTTAGATACTGTTGAATAATATAGTGGATAACCTACCATCATCTCCTACGGTCGATCCCGGCCTAACGTTTGCGCGACTAGCCTTGCGCTTCAATCGACTCAGCAAGCTCTTGGGCTTCTTGCTCATACTAGCACTCGGCCCCGGCTCCCCGTATCCAGTGGGTATAATTGGTGCAAGACCACCGACTTCTGATATTGTAGGATCGCTCGACCTAGCTGACTTGAAGAGAGAAATAGACCCGACGCTTGGCTGGTGTTGCATCGTGCGCAGGGAGGCGCTATGCAATGATGTCTTGGAACTTAGAAAGCTGCGTTTAGTAGCTGGGGGCGAGGGCTAGAAGGTGACAAAATATTTAGCAAAATATTCAGCACAGCGATTTCGAGGATGAGACTCACTGGTTCGAGTGTCGTCTGGATGGCTGACTGGCTCTCTGGACCGGCGTCTAGCCACGGCGCGATGAGGGAACTGTCTCCCGCAGTGTCTGCCGGATCCTGCCCCCATGAGTGAGCGATCTGAGCGCTGTGTCCCGGTCTCTGCATGTCGTCGAGGGTGTGCTTGTCGTCGTGGTCCTCGTGGTTGAGTTAGTGGCACGGACCAGGCATCAGCCTAATGCCTCGGATGCCATCTAATTGTCTTCTCCCAAGTGATCGACCCTTATCTCCGTCTACCCCAATCAAATTACCACAACCTCCTATTGCGGACTGTCTCAACACTCTACTTTGAGCTATATCCACACATCACACAGTTCCCCATCACCTGAGTGAGCGAGAAAAGACGAGAAACCCAGGTGGCAAACTTAGAAGCGACGTAATCGGTCTCCAGCTCATCACTGCAAACAAGGGAATCCATACAAAGTCGAACGAAACCAGGTAAAACAAGAGACAAGATACTGTAATAACCTTCAAACAGCCTGCGCTTCTTCTATTTACCCATATGAGACAATCCGACACCAAGGTAGACCCGAGTCGCCGAGTTGATCGGGGTACCAGGACAAACCGCATTTAGCGCCCAACGAAAACTCATAAAGCGCTTTCAAATGCGAATTGTTTTGGATTTTAATTCTGAGAGTGATTGGTACCAAGCGCGGTGAGCTGGTACACTAGTCACCCAAACCTGTTACATTCAAATATTCTTCGCTGCATGATCCACTTTTCAGTCAACCAAGACGCCCACTGTTTCCCGTCACCTGCTTCATTCAAGCCACCCATCCCTACTCTTCGCTCAGTTCAAGCAACTTTCCATTTCCCTTCGACAGGCTTAACATGTAGAACAGGTCCAAGTCCAAAGTCTGTGTCTGCTATCAGTTCTCTGCGCACAATCGGCCGAGTATGGAACTCACTCGAAACTGAAAGTTCGGAGATTGGGCAACCGTTGGGGCCAGGCATTAGAGTGAAAGATGAAGTACCCGAGCCTATAAACAAGTCTAGCGGGGCATACCCAATAGTGTGAACCTGGCTTATAGGTGTATTCGTCGATAGGGGTGTTTTAACGGGGTTAGGGCTGGCTTCATTTGACGAGCGAATGGACCAAGAGCGGCGGAGACTGGCAAGCATTGACCGTAACTCCAGTCTACGACGACAACGGATTATGCATCGCAGCGCGACCCCAATGATGTCGGTCAAAACGACGAGGCAAACGAAATGCCCGATACTCGAGAGATTGCAACACCAGTCCAGAAGTTCCAAGGCCAGCCCCCTGCTGCGCAAACGCACCGAGTCCACAAGTCCTCCGAGTAGCCAAAAACCCTTCTGGTAGTCATCCCGAAACAGTCTGTTGAAAGTTTGAGCCCCGGGAGCTATATAGCCAGAAACTTGCTCAAGGATGTATTTGAGAGACATAGACAAAGATGACTTGGGCTTTTGATTCTTCACCAACGTGGTCAACTAAAATTGGAGGCTATACGTCGGCTGCACTAGGGACGTATACTAGTTGTGAGAGCGAGGAAGGATTTTAGCGTAGTGGGACCTAGTGCGGTAGGTGGAGGTTCGCCTGCAGACAGAGAGATAGGGGTGCGTGAGCTCAGGGGTTTACCCCAAGCCCCTTTGCCCACGGACCTCCGTGACCTCCTCTCACCATTGTAACCTGCTAGAAAGCATCCCGAAAGCCTGAGAATTCCTAGCAGGCATCCTACTGAAAACTTACTCATAAGTTACCTATCTAGAAAGTATTCGCTACCCAGCGCGGCTCCACATAGATTAAACTAAGGATGTTCATGCTCTCATAGTCTATTTCGGCTGTCTGCAGGAAGTCTAGGCGAAAGTGACACCTACATCCTGAGAAATGATTGAGTGATCTCTTCGGCTCAGACTCGCTTTGGATAATGCAAAAATCGGCGCAATGGATTTGCACTCTTCTAGCACTCATACTGAAGTCATATGTCCAGACCAGCCACATTTCTACTACAGTATAGGTCGACAGGATGACGTTGAGCGGGGGTGGCGTACTTGACGTCAAGCTAGGTTTTTGCGTGGCTGTAGTCTTACGAACAAGATAGATTTTGTTTGCCTGCAGATCTTTGAAAAAGCCTGACGTAGCGGGTGGTAGCACCGTGCATCGGATCATCCCAAGGGAATTTGTTTGTGGTGTCCCCCAGACCTCTATGCGCCGAATACGTTGTGGTATGATGCTGTTCGCACACGCATACATGTTGTGCTTACTAAGAGACTGACCTACCTTTTAGAGTTGAGTGGTAATACACACGTTACTCCGGCTAGCGCGGGTGTTGGGTCCTACTCTCCATCGGTGCAAAACTTTCAGTGGCAATCTGCGCTTGCTGGTTACGACAATATTATCCTAAACTGTCACAGGATAGCGATAGAACAGCGCGGTAGGTTGGCGGTTCTTGAGAGCTATTAGGAACACCGCGTCAGTATAGTTTATTTCCTTCTCTGCTGTCCGACTCCTTCAAAGGTCACCCTTAATTACAGATTTAATCCGATCCCCAGGCAAGGTCCTGTCATAGCTGAAATAATATAGCCCGAGAGGACTGAAACCATTTTAGTTTAAATGTGGACTGGTGTATTGCAAGATCGTCCAACTTTTATCTTGTCAAACCCAAGAACACATTATTCATAGTCGGCCCATAGACTCGAAATATTACGAACGACCCAGGATCGACCAACTACACTTGATACCTCCCACCACAAATCCAACAAATTCATTTCAGCCTGACTTGGACCGGTAAGTTCCGACGAACAATTTCCAATCATGACGTCTGTGTCTGTGTCTGCTGTGCTCCTCCTGCGCCTTGCCTCCACCTCGTGCCCTATGTCCGGCTAGTCTAGCTTTGCTATACTTGTATTCGACTCTCACGATTCTTGCCGAGTGACTTGTATACCTAGCTCTTTCATTCAAGATAGGAATCAGTCACAATACGCCCCATATCCGGTTCTCTTTGTCACGACTCGACACGACTCGTCTGTCCAGTAGACCTAGACGAACTGCCAACCTAGGATGTGGCCTACTTCCGAAACTCGGTCTTGATATGCTAAGACCCAGTCTGGTCTATTCATTTATGCTTAGCCGTCGACGAATTCGAACTTACCTACGACAAGCATTTGTAGTCTGACCCTATAGTTTCGAAACCCACTTCTCGGCAATCTCACACCCGCCTAACAAACAGACGATCCCTACCCCAAAACTATACGACTGGATAACTTAACTAGACTGGCCACGCACACCGCTCAAAGTGCCTAATATACATCTCCACGTTGCTCAGTCACTCGACCGTAGCGGATCCCTCACCTCACGGTACCGGACTTTGCCTTCCGCGTTCACACCTCACATCCCACCCAGCCCACCCGATCTGCGCCTCGAACCACGCACCTCGAGAACTTAATTAATTCAAAACTCCACCAAGCGCCACACTCCATGCCACACCATTGCATCACAACACGACCACGCGCGAGTGACGCATCCGTCAACAAACCACATCCGATCCAAGTCGCCCAGAACCAACCGAGACAGTCTGCGTACGGGATACCCACCCCACTTCGTGTCTTCACAACATACGGCATGTAGCGCAGTATTTGGACCCCACTCTCACCTCAGTGGACGGACTGACCAAACCCGGAACGCACCGCACCGCGCTGCGCCGCTCTAAGCGCCCAGGTCGATCCGTTCCCTTGATCCAAATTCAGTCACTAGAACATCCCACCCAACAATTCACACGACGAAAACCCAACCATGTTCATACTCCTGTATCACCACCATTGAAAGGAAGCGCGGGAACACATTAGTCATCCATCCACCCATCTCGGCTACTCAACCTCGACTCAACTTCAGACGATCGCTCAACACGCTTCCCTTTCAATTCTGTCTTATCTTCCCCACACTTTCCCTCCAACATCACGTCACCGCCTCTGCCTGCATGCACAGAGGCTCGACCCGCCGACGCACGAACACGCTTTCTTACCCCGCTAAAACCAGGTCCATCAGTTCTATAAACTCAAGCTCGACCTCAATTTCCGAGCAGAAGTGCGTCGTCGTGAAACGGGGTCAGGGAGTTCAGTCAGGGAGGGAGGAAGAGATGGGTGGGATGGGACGCCGAGCGGCCTGCTTTTCCGATTGTGTCCTGGATGTACATGGCTCATCAATCTAAAACTGTCATTCTGTGCGCCATATGGCGAGGATCATTAAAACCAGTCGGCACCCTCAACGTAGTGTGTCCAAAATGTTGAATGGGGTGGCTCCAACCATTGTCGCCACAGCATGGCATCCAACACAGGTTCGCCGCAAACAGATGCTCTTCCCTTGCCTATTCACGGATCGCTTATCGGGAAGCCAAAGCCTAAGCCCATCTCTAATCGTCATCTTTCCAAATGACGCGACGCAAACAAACTCTCCCGAACCAGACAGAATCCGAATCAACACGGCCACGCAAAACAGTTCATCGTTCAACTTTATCTTTGGTTTGGTTTGGGAGCATTACAAGGCGTGACTACAGAGACTATAACAACACAGTATCAGAAAGAGCGCGGGGATTAGGAGACAGAGACGGCCTCGAGGGATAAGTCCTACAGGAAACAGGGATAGAAATAATGACACAATAAAGACATCAATGCGAATAAGTCTAGGTCCGATGCGATAACAGAGTCGTGGGGATCGTGGGTATACAGCGGGTCGTGTGGACATAATGTCAGGATGGCATTAGAGAGTGTGGGGAAGTTTAGCGTTGGAGCGATGCGATAACGAGACATGACGACATGAAAACCTGAAAAGGAACCCGGAGCAAGATATACACGGAAGAGCCGAATGGGAAAACCAGAAGACCGAATTGGGAAAATTTGAGTGGAGCAGACGATCAACGAACTCGGGGAGCGCTCGAGTTGAGGTTCGAGTTGGGACCGAGCGAGACGACCCAGGTCTCGTCCTGGTAGCGAGGCTCAGGGATACGGTGCTTGATGAACGTCATGTCGCGCTCGAGCCCGAGAAAGTTGGTCTCGTCGCCGACCCAGTCGACGCGACGGACACCGTCCTTGGCCGAGCGACGACCAGTCGTACCCGGACCCTGGGCGCATTCACGCTCAAAGATACGGCCAACACGCGCACGCTCCTTGCTCGAGACGATCCACCATTCCGCCTCGCAAATGGGCTCCTGCAGGGTCGCGTAGATAATCTCGAGCACGTTCCCGACCGTCACGCCAGCAGGGTTCTTCGCAATCGCGACCCAGGGGTGCAGCTTCGAGACAAGACGGAGGCGGGTGACAGGGGGATTAACAGCCGGCTTGTTGAGCTCAGACTCGCTCGCGTGCGGGTACCCAGCGAGGTTCATCTTGGCTTTGCCAGGGCGGAAACGGACATCCCAGACGATGCGAGTCGCAGTCGGGTCGAGGATGTGGGAGACGAGCGGGTGGGGTTGGGTGTCAAAGTGGACGGCTGTCAGAGGTTGGGAGTCAGCAATGTTGTTCGAGTGCGACGACGTTGTCGCGTCATTGTGGAGCTGGTAACTCACATTTGCCCGTGCTCACTGTGTTCTTGCTCGAGTCCGAGTGCGCAGAGTCGCTCAAGGCCTTCGAGGGAACGATAATATGGGTCGGGGTATGCGAACGCTGGACAGACTGGTTGGGCGTTGGGACAGGCATGAGAGTAGAGTTGAGAGTTAGGCTAGTAGAGCGCAGGGTGGTTGAGTGGTTGTAGATCCGCTAGAGCGAGTACTTTATAAACGGCTGGTGATCTTCGGAAGATGTGCTGTGAGGGGGATTTGAACCTGGCGACGGGCCTCTTAAGTCGGTCGGGGCGCCACTCTGGACTCTCCCAACAAGTACCCACAAGCCCCTGCTGCTTCCAGGCTTCTGGTGCAGATGCAGATGCAGGGTCTTAGCCACTTTTGATAACGTGGACCCTTTCAAATTAGCTGTGCATCTCTCCATTGTCACACCGTGACAGGCTTCTCCCTCCGCACTGCAGCACGTTCCTCGGTCCCCGAACCGGCAGCGCCTTCCCCGCTATAGTATAACTCGCCCGACCCAAACACAGCCCGCTCGTCCACGTCGGCGACACTTTCGCCAGCCTACTACGAGTCACTCTTCGCTCGGCACACCAGCTCCAGTGACCTCATTCTTCTACGAGAGCTCCCGTATGACGGCTCGGTGCGAGTCTCGGCAGATCCGGAAAACAGAATGCGCGCCGGCCCCGCACATGTCCGCTTCCGATTGACCCCACTCGAGCACTTGCCCCCAGGTGCCCACGTTTGGCGTCCGCGCGCCCTTATCACAGCTCCCGTGATACCAGCTTCGTCGACAACTCAAATGGCGTGGAGCCTCCTCGAGTCACACTCGACTCGGTGTAGTGTGAAGGGCAGCGGCCATATACGACTGTGATAGCTATTCGGATGCTCTCAGTACGCTCAACATAGACTCACTGACCCGACAATGCGTATCTAAATTGGTCGGACGGTGTTCTTAACATTTCTTAAATTGGCGGGTTAGATTTGACGGGGCGGCATAAGTGTACATCTGCGGCTAGGCGCTGTCACGTCACATTTTGTAACAAACACTCAAAAGCATATCGACCGACTCGCCATCCCACGAGCCCCTATAAACCGACGAACTGCGCATGCCTGTGTTGTCAAAGCCCTCGAAGCAGATGCGCATCCCAAGCGGCTGCCTTGACGACGGGCGACGGACCTGTAGACACAGGACATCTCACGTGCTTCAGGCAGAACAACGACCAACCGCTGTGATTTCGGAGGCTTCGGAGCGCTAGTCGAGGATGCGTGTCCCAGAGACCATCAAATGACAACAAAAAACATTGCTATGCTGGAGCGTGTTGGCTAGCAACAACAACATCAACAACAACAGCCCCACCGGCTAATCTTCCGCATTCGGATACCCAGCCCTAAAAGCTCGAAAGCTATATGCTCGGACGCGTCTAGGGTGGCGAATACAGCGCTTTGACCTGCGGTTTCGACTGTGCTGGGGTGGCAATGTGAGACCCATCACACCTTTCTCCGTGACAAAGGCCGCATGCACGATAAAATACTATTCGAGGCGACAATAGCCCGGACAATCGCCACTCAAGCCCACAGCCATCTACGTCGAGCCCGAAATAAGCTCGCGCACACGTGCATACAAGTAGCACGGCGCGACGATCATAGCCACACACGCGTCTCCCCACGTTAGATGCACGTGATCGCAATGTCACGTTTGGGGTCACACCCTCGAACTATCCTTCCTTCCTCGAAGTCGAAAATCGGGCGACGAACCCTGGCCGACTCTAGACAATTCAAGTGCGCCCTGATGTGTCGAGACACATTCTGGGGTGCTTACCGGCACAGCTTGGAGCGACGAGTCTCGGCTGGTGGATAGATGTACGTACATAATTGTCTACCGAGGGGGTGCGGGCCGCGGCAACTGGAACGTGGTGCGCCGGCTGAGGATGCTGTATTGAACGCCAGTCCGTCGGCGGGCGGCGCGTCTGTTGGTAGTACAAACTCGTACGTGACCCAAAGGTGTGATGATCGACTGGGGCCGCCTCGGCATACACCATCCACAGTCTGAGTTTACCTTGGCCGGCTGCGCTGGCGCCGGATGACAGAGAGCCTTGACCCACGACAAGCGTGAACACAAATATCTTTTCAACCAGTGCGGGTCCCAGGACGCGTCAGGTTTCTATGATCGATGACGAAGAGCCGGCGAAGCCTCCTCCGGGATTGCGCATGGGAGCGGTGTTGGCGCATACATAAATACATACTCTGGTTCGATGTACTTACGCAATCACTTTTGGTCGTGGTCTATAGTTGGTGTTGGTGTTGGGAGTGAAAAGGATGGGTGCTGCGGCGGCCGAATATACAAGCAAGTCATAGCCCGTGTCCATGTATAAAATAAACTCGGGCCCGAGCTACGTCGGATCGAGCGCATTCAGTGGGCGCGTTACTTGATTGTGACTGCGGGCCGTGTTTGGAGCAATACAAAACATTGGTTGGGATACGGAAGTAGCCTAAGCTTTGCGCAACTTCCCTTCCTTACCGCTTCGAGCCGAGACTAAACATCTATACCGATCCCCGACTGGCCGAGATAGATTAGAGTTAGCATCGCCGGGATTTCGTAGGTTGGGATCACGCGGGTCGCTATGGCTCCAAATACATCCACACACATAAGCAATACACTCTATTCACAATCTAGCGATAAGAACAGCTCACATGTCAGCGCATACATCCAAGCTCTGATCCCAAGGCACACGAATGCCCAGGAAGCCCGCGACCGTACTCGGAGTACTGTGCACCGGCTCGGTCAGCCCAATCATAGCGATATATTAGCGCGGTGCATATGGTTATGACTCGGTCACTCGAACGTCACCGACTGCAGGGCGCTTGATCCATCCCTACTTTTGTGGGACATGGCGCTTGGAGCCGAAAACACGCGGTCAGTCAATCCTATTGCCTTTCCGGGCAAATAGGGTGGGTAATTGCTCGAAATGAACGCGATGGGATGTGGCGGAGCGTGATGTGCGTGAATGCTGCGCTGGTCTGCGCGAGTCACTACATATGCACTGCGAGTGGCTGGTGTACGCGTGGCCGGGTATATTCGGACGTTCTGAGTGCAAATAACTGGGGTGGTGGGGGGTCGCGGCACTTGCCATGCCTATTTCTGCACACAACCGAGCCATTCCCTATACACGCCTTTTTGCGCCGTAAGGGATAGTCCCGGTCTTAGAGGAATAAACGCAATTTCGTAGGATGTAACGTGCTATTTGGGGGTGGTGAGCTATATTACAGCACTATTTCAACATTTTGGTTGGTCATGAGGTGCTTTGGCGCTGGTGCTGTGTAGCTTACCTTACGACCTTGCCGACCATCGTGTTCTGATGGCGCAACTCGAGCTACGGAAGACATGGCGCAGCGAGTCGCTTGCGCCGCCCGGAAGAGCATTTACATGAGCTATTCGGACGACTCTTGCAGCTCGTTTTCCTTCATTCACTCGGAAATGCGTTCACAGACTTTCCAATAGCTATGCATAACCGCCGCATTATTTCAGAAAGCTAGATATATATCAGTCTTTTTAGCATTCGAGTAAGAAACATTATGCTGCTCGTTGCGTCGTGATTATTTGATGAGCGTTCGGCTGGGATCTCATTTTCTGAAAATCGGGGTGGCAGCGAGGAAAGACATAGTTGAATTAGTATTGTGGAATAGCACACGCACGATAAGATCAACGGAGTTACTAACTTGTAAGTATCCGCCTTTCACAAAAAACGAATGAGGGGCAGCCCTTTCTTCCTCTGACCGCCATCCAGCTCGATCAGGACATAAAGGTTAGGACTTGACCCCAAGTTTACCGTGTGGTAAAGGTCATGCGTGAGAGAAGGAGCGACAAGCGCATCACACGTCAAAAGGTGTTGCCACTCGGCAATATATGCGCTGAAATAATTATGGGGTACTGTGACACTCCAGAGCGTGACTTGATGTCGGACTAGAGCATATTGGCCAGATGGCGCATCTGCCGTGTCAAAAGTATGGGCATAAGTCCAAGTGTGGTCATTTCAGGTCCATCCATGTAGAAAATTTCGTGGTCGAAGCAAACATCGTGTTGGTCTCCTCTTCCTCAATCAGGCCATGAATTACTATCGAAGGCCGGTGAATGCCTAACCATAATCTATTGGAAACACGAGTCTCACCCATCGAGAACACGAGCCTCATTCCAAAGTGCAGAAGGTTCGATGGCGCGCAGTAAGGCCGACTCGGCATTCGCTCAGTATGTGTGTCTGAGGGGCGCGTATGCATAGGCCTGGCAGCGGAATGAGTTCCCACGCCAGGCAAGGCGGTATTCGTGCCAAATGTTTGACGATTAGAAGCCAGCAGAAGGCGCGGAGCGTACAAGAACGAGGGAGCAGATTCCGGAAGCCTTAGAGACTGAGACAGCGAGTGAGGGAATGGAATGTCACACTAGAGGTACTCAAAGCTGGGCAAAAAAGCTTAGGGTCTTGTTACTGAAGGTACAAGCGCCAGCTCTCCAAGAGGATGCGCCCAGGAGCTACGGGGAGTGGAGCCAGGAAGGCGGTAGTAGCAAACATAGGGAATGCATAGATTGGCTGATTCCACACGTGTATGCGCAATGATTGCGTCCTTGAGCAGTGAGAAGTTCGCACAGGACCAATTGGAGTACCTCCAGTATTTCTCGTCGGCGTGTGAGTGAAATTAGCTCGTAGCCGAACAGCTGGAGGGTCGAAGGACCTGAGTCAGCTACTAGTTGCATAACCGAGGCGCCCGATAAAATGGACTCCGGGGTCGGGGCGCCGAGTGGAAAGCTGCACGCGCACGACGTGGCTATGGTCCAAAAAGGCTCATGTTGGCGGTGCTAGGGCTGCGTACAAACTGAATGGACTTGCTCTGGAAACCACTGCAGAAGTTCAGAGATAAGTCGCACGGTCACAGTATGACGCAAGAATAACACACGCAGCCGCAATGCGTACTGCGCTACTCGTTTGCTTGTCTGAAAGCCCAATCCAACTTGTCACGTGACACTGGGTGTTTCAGGGCAGAACGAGGTAAATGCCATTCGACAATCAAGGCAGGGATGGAACTCGTGCAATGATGCTGTTTAGGGTGTAAGCGCCTGTCGTATTTCGTCAGAACTTCTACAATTCGGTAGGGCGGGAAGAGTGCAAACAAGAGGCTGGCGTATGATCAGCGTAGTCCGCGTGGCGCGAGGTCCATTGCAAGCTATGTCTGTTGGGCAT